>JAECUM010018111.1:0-66718 GCA_016617855.1 Megalonaias nervosa
AGAACGGAAACTGCTATCCCTGGATTCTATAGAAGAATGCTTGATAATAATAGGCAGAATTAATATTTAATACAAATAATACTATCATACAGGTTAGAGAATTTTTAATTCGTACTCTACGGAGATTCGAACCCAGGTCCGCGGGTAAACGGCACCCATCGCATGACGACCTGATAAGTAATTCTCATCTATCTACACAGTCGCATGACGACCTGATAAGTAATTCTCATCTATCTACACAGTCTTTCCGCAGTGTCTGCTACGCACGAGTGCATATAACACCGATTCAGCACCATCATTTTTTGGTGATACGTGCTTAGTCGTGACGGAATATGGGCTGGTGCGTGCAGGCAAGGCGATGGGTGCCGTTTACCCGCGGACCTGGGTTCGAATCTCCGTAGAGTAAAAATTCTCTAACCTGTATGATAGTATCATTTGTATTAAATATTAATTCTGCCTACTGTTATCAAGCATTCTTCTATAGAATCCAGGGATAGCACTTTCCGTTCTGTCTGGTGTATATTTATAATTCTATATAATTAAGCCTCTATACCTTGATTTCTTTCATAGGAATCCGGAATGACTGTGTAGATAGATGAGAATTACTTATCAGGTCGTCATGCGAGTGTGTCTGCTACGCACGAGTGCATATAACACCGAATCAGCACCACCATTTTTTGGTGATGCGTGCTTAGTCGTGAAAGAATATGGGCTGATGCGTGCATGCAAGGCAATGGGTGCCGTTTACCCGCGGACCTGGGTTCGAATTTCCGTAGAGTACGAATTAAAAATTCTCTAACCTGTATGATAGTATTATTTGTATTATATATATATATATATATATATATATATATATATATATATATATATATATATATATATATATATATATATAAAGCCTTATGACTTTTGTTTTGCAATCAATGTAAATTGCTATTCGATTTTCGGGAAATGGTTTATTCTAATTTGTGAGAACTTGCATCTCTGCCCCGTTATCAACATTAATGCCAATAAAATGTTTCAGGTAAACATTTACTACAAGAAGACTGTTTATATCATAAATATTTCTGCGACAAGATAACGTATTACTCTCTATCGATTTTTACAACAACACATACGTCTTTTATTTTGTGGGTTGTAGTGCTAAAGTCTGGATTGATGACAAAACCTTCACACCGGATTGTGTTTTAAAGACAAATTTATTATATTCTCCCGTTCCTATATGTAAAACTAATGTGTGAACATATTATTAATATAGAAGTGCAAGGCCACGAAAAAGGATTAGTTGCCAAAGTTCATGAAACCTGTAGCTTTTGTCCCGGCAAGATTGTCATCAAGAGCATTGAGCATAAGAACACGATGGCAATTTTATTTTCCTGTCTCTGTCACAGGAGTGGTATAAGACGTGCTGATGCACGTTTGACAAAATCAAGGGCTTTAATCTCGTTTTACTTTTAATTACCTCTTTTATATAAGTCTAATAGCCAAGACAACATTGGAATTTTGTTTTAAAAAACCCGGAGAAAAATCCCAGACAAATAAATTGAAATAGGTTATTTAATACGTAGTTTGGCATTATGCGGTTTTAAAGTTTCCAATCAAATAAACTTCCTCAGCAAACGTTATTTTGTTCATGTTCCTAAGTTGTTTAAGGTACGGAAGAACTTGAATGGCCCCATTTATGCAGGATGTTAAATGAAAGCTATTTTTGTGGGTTGGAAATAGATATTTTTGTAAAATAACGTTGAAAGCTCAAACTGTCAGAAATCTTCATTTCAATGCACAGCATTATTTATAAACTTAATAAAACAAATAAAAAAAAGCAAGGAATCATTAAAAATAGAAATGAAAATATAATAGCATCAACGACAATAAAAATAATAATAAGGATGACGTCACCAGTTTCAGAGGATGAAGTATCTAATCGATTCTCCATCTGATCCTCTTCATAATTATGTACAAACAATAGCATATGTACAGTGGTTAAAAACCTCATTGTTCTAATGTAAAAATTAAATTAATTTAGTTAAAATTCATATATGATAAAATGGATACAAGCAATAAAACGGAACTCAAACCAATAGAAACAACATAAACAGTATTGGTGTCAACACTATCATGGTACTTAATATCAATGTCAAACAGAACCAAAACTAATATCATATTCATTAAAAAGAACAACAAGAGTTATAACTAGTGTTATGTATATTTAATTGGTATTGTCTATTGTCTTTTTCAATGATTATATCAAGTTAATGATCTACCTGACCAATGACATTTATTTTGTAAACAACATAATATATATAGATGATATTTCTCAATGATTATAGGTTAAATATTCAGATCATTATTAATTATAAAATGTTAAAGAGTTTGAAGATATAGTCTTGATTCTGGCCTTAGAAAATTCCAGAAAAGAAATTTTCCATTAAGTTGACAGAGTATTTTCAGAAAATGGTAATTGCGACCAAAGTCAAGAGGAAGTGTATATAAACTTGTTTACTTAAGGAGTATTCATTCCTGCCTTACAAACCGAAGCGGAATCAGTTTTATTGTTATGTTCAGTTTAATTTGGGTGGAAATTCTGATTCAAATTATTATTCACTGGAATTACAAAGTGCTCAATAATATTCTTGGACTAAGACATTATTTTGTAATTATAGTGCATTCAGTCAAGCACATTTTGGATTATATTATGGTGATACAGCAAGAGACTGTTAATACATAACGACATTCCACACCATTTGCACATTAGCACGTTCGAGACTACAGGCATATTAACACATTCAATATTGGAATTTATTTTGAACACTCATCATCATCATCATCATCATCATCAGTTCCGTAGTCTGGTAGACCGTTGGGGCACCGCACAAGACCGAACAACCAGCTTCCTCCATTCCTCTCGATTTTCCGTCTTTCTCAGTGAGTTGCTCAGTGTCAAGCCTGTCCACTCTCGAATGTTGTCTTCCCACCTCTTTCTCTGTCTGCCTCTCTTTCTTCTTCCTTGTGCAGTGCCTTGCAGGATTGTCTTGGCAAGTCCTGATGATCGTGAGACATGCCCATACCACTGCAGTTTACGTTTTTTCACTGTGGTCAGCAGGTCTTCGTGAGGCCCAATGGCTTGTCTGATCCTTTGCAGTATTTCTTCATTGGTGACACGGTCTTTGTATGAGAAGCCGAGGATCTTTCGGAAGCATCTCATATCTCTGGAGAGTACTTCAGGCTTCGATCCTTCTTCTGTTATAATTGCCCCCAAATGCTTGAAGCAGTGTACTGTTTCTAGCTTCGCACCTTGGACCCTGATGTCAGTGCTGATGCCCTTGGTATTGTTGGTCATCAATTTCGTCTTCTCTGCACTGATTTCCATGCCGTAGGCTCCAGAGGTTTTGTCGAGGTTCTCTACTAAGCTAGCTAGTTCTTGCTCATTTCCTGCTAGTCCATCAATGTCGTCGGCAAAACGTAAGTTGGTGACTGTTCTGCTTCCGATGCTGACTGTCCCTTCATGCTTTTCAAGCGCGTCAGCCATGATTCTCTCCAGAAAGATGTTGAATAGTGTGGGAGAAAACAGACAGCCTTGTCTGACTCCGACTGTCGTTCTGAACCAGTCCCCTATGCTGCCGTTGAAGTATACTGCACTGGTGGCCTTGTCATAGAGGTGTTCTATTACTGTGATGAGGCTGGCATTGATGTTCTACAGTCTCATGGTCACCCACAAGGCTGCATGCCATACCCTGTCAAATGCCTTCTTGAAATCCACGAAGACACGGTACAGATCTTGCTGGTGTTGGAGGTACTTCTCACGCAATATCTTGAGGTTGAGGATCTGCTCTGTTGTGTTGCGCCCTGCTGTGAAACCTGCCTGCTCCTCGGCAATGATCTTTTCAGCCTGTGGCTTTAATCTGTTCAGCAGTATCCTCAACATGACTTTGCTTTAATGGCTTATAAGGCTGATTGTCCGGTAGTTTTAACATTGTTGCAAGTTGCCTTTCTTGGGGAGGGTGATAATCAGTGATTGGGTCCAGGGTGATGGCCATACTCCTGTTTGCCAGATCTTGTTGCAGATGTTTGTGAGGGTGCTAATCAGGAGCCTCGGGCCTCTCTTGTTGGTCTGTGTATTGCAGCAGCGCCCACATGTTCCCTTCCAGTTCATGCAAGCGTCCTCGCCTATCTTGGCATGTGGGCAGTGCAAGTCCTCCAGACTTGCGCGGGAAGGTAGACGATCCCGCCCCCCACGAGTCTTCCAGCTATGGATAAATAACGTGATGTTAACACGGAATCACTGGGCAGAAGAACTTGCGAGACGAAGGCAACGGCCAAGCGGAAAGGCTGCCAAACAGCCCAACGGCTACGTGTTCGTGACCAAGGCGAGCCACCTAGTTAGAGGAAATCGGCTGTGGTCAGGCCTGGAGAGGGTTGGGATCCGCCAGGCGTCAGCTGCCCTAGACACACCACATGAAAAATGACAACCATTACTCATTCCATACCGGCTCGGTCAACAAGGGTCGCTCCTTCCGTCGTGCACCAGGGCGGTGGTGGCAAGTATGCGACTGGTGCTCAGAGCAGCAAGATTCGTGTCAGCAACAACATCACCATTGGCACCTGGAATGTGAAAACACTGAGAGCAGCAGGAAAGCTTGAGGAGCTTACATATGAAATGAACAGATACCGCTGGAACATCCTAGGACTCTGTGAGATACGATGGAAGAACATTGGAGAAACAACTACTTTGGAAGGCCACAAACTGTACTTCAGTGGCAGAGAGGACAAACATGAGCAGGGAGTTGGGCTCCTTGTCCACAAGGACAGCGTGAGTACTGTCATGGGATGTCGGCCGGTCTCAAGCCGGCTCATCACCATCCGCCTCAGGGCAACCCCATTCAACATCACCATCATACAGGCATACGCCCCAACATCAGACTATGATGACGCAGATGTGGAAGACTTCTATGACCAGCTACAAGAAGTTGTGGATAAAACACTGAAGAAAGACATTTTGGTTTTGAACACTACTGGAATTCAATTGGAACTTCATACATTTATACTTGTGATAGACCTTTAAGGACTATTTTGGGATTTAATTCTTAATCATGTTTGTTTTAAATTTTTACTTTATATTCTATAGAAATAAATTATTTGTTGAATTTACAAAACTTGTATGTTTTCGCTCTTTCCTGTTACTCAGTTTAGACCATACAATCGTAACACTATAAGAAGATTGTGGTGTAGGACGAACATAAGAACATCAATGACTCTAACGAGAAAAAAGACACTGCTACTGCTGCTACTACTACTACTACTACTACTACTACTACTACTACTAGTGCTACTATTACTAATACTACTATTACTTCTAACAGGGGGGATCCAGGAATAAATATCATTTAGGTCAGGGAGGAGTACGTAAACAAGTAGGCAAAAGGTCTGTGGGATGGAACGCCTAATGGGGATCCAAAGATCGATGACCACCGGACGCTCAGGTATTTTCAGCGTTTCTTGAGCATAATTTTAACTATCTAACGGTACATAAAATTTGCTCTAAGAAGCATTCCAGGTGTTTCGAGCATATGTTTAAGGAGGGTGAGCGCCGATTCTGCCCCCTCCCCATCCGCTTCTGACAACTACAACAGCAACAACTACAGCAATGCTGGCAGAAATAATAATAATAATAATAATAATAATAATAATAATAATAATAATAATAATAACAACAACAACAACAACAACAATAATAATAATAATAATAATAATAATATTATTATTATTATTATTATTATTATTATTATTATTATTATTATTAATTTTCCAATGAGCAAAGACGAGAGGGTAAAATTGAATTAGAAGGGCGTGAAATGCTGCAAACGTTGACTTCTTGTTTTCATTCTTCTTGACTTAAAGACACATTTTTTATAATTTATTTATTGTATGTATAGCAAATTTCCTATATTTTGTGTTTCTTTGGAAATGGCTTTTCATATGATACGGTTAACTTATGATTCCTCTTACGGTTCCGATACCCACGTTTTGAAACAGAACTTAGGATTACAGTTCTCCTTTAATGGGGCCATAAAACATCGGTATGGACAATACCATTAAAATGCAGCTGAGTAGAGAATGCCTACATTATTACCACTTTTTCTTCCAGGTAAATGGGAAGGAAGAGTATTTCAGGCATAATAAATATTATAGAATATATTTTCTCTGTTGGCTTCATTAACTATGTGAGAAAATCTTTGTTAACTGCAGGAGGTACTGAAATTTGCAGCCAAATAAAGCTTTATGTGCCAATGTGTACGCGAAAAGGCTACAAATTGTTTTATTTTAGTATCATTGATTGTTCACAAACGGCATTTAGTTAACTTTGTACATTTTCTGGCACATCTGTTCTCGTCGATTCCATTTTATTTCATATTGTATCTTGTTTTGTTTTTTTATTATATGTCTTTATTGTATAGAGAGCGGAGTTAGCAACTTTAGGATCTTTTGTATTTCTTTTGTCATCGTGACTCTGTTAGAAGGAGTGAATAGCAGGAAGACGTTTGTATCAAAATCTATCATTTTAAATTTAAATACAGGTTCTCGAGACAAGCACTGTCTCAAAATTTTCTCAAAATGGTTTCCGTTTGATCACTAGTCATCATTTGCAAAGATGATGCCGTGTGTGTGTGTGTGTGTGTGTGTGTGTGTGTGTGTGTGTGTGTGTGTGTGTGTGTGTGTGTGTTAAATTGTCAATAAGTTTTTGATAAATGCTTATCACTCACATGTAAGTTAAATTCCACCCCACCCACACCGTATATCTGTATGAGAAAGAAGAAATGATGAAATATCATCTTAAAATAACAAGTTTTTAGCTACATAATTTCAGTGGATTATTAATTGTCTGAAATCAGCAAAATAAGAAAATTTGAACTTTTTAATACCATAAAATTTGTCACGATGCTTTATGCATCTTATTTTTATGCATCTTATTTTTATGGTTTTTATAGTGCCTTTCGCCTGGTGACCTCGCATTGTATTATTAGCAGGCCCGGCCCTAGGGCAAGGCGAACGAGGTAACGCCTTGGGCCCCACTCTTCTCCGCAAAGCAGTTTTTTTTTTTCTTGGGACCCTGCGCTCATTGCTTGCTGCCTTGGGCCCCGCATGCTGCCTTGGGCCCCGCACATCCTAGGGCCGGGCCTGATTGTTAGGGAACTTTACAAAAGTATTAAATCATATCCAGCGCACTGATTGCAAGATGCTTTAGTTTCCTGAATAAATATCTAATATACTTTTGTTTCCAGAATACAGATCTAGTATGGTTTAGTTGTCTAACAAACTTTTGTTTCCAGAATACAGGCCTAGTATGGTTTAGTTGTCTAACACACTTTTGTTTCCAGAATACAGGCTTAGTATGGTTTAGTTGTCTAACACACTTTAGTTTCCAGAATACAGGTCTAGTATGGTTTAGTTGTCTAAAACACTTTAGTTTCCAGAATATATGTCTAACATACTTTAGTTTCTAGAATACATGTGTAATATACTTTAGTTTACACAATACATGTCAATCATAATTAGTTTACATAGCACGTGTCTAATATAATTTAGTTTAGATAACACGTGTTTAATATATTTTACTTTACAAGCGAATGTCTAATTACTTTAGGTTACATATCACATGCCTAATAAACTTTGGCCTACGTAACAAATGCCTAGTATACTTTAGCTTACATAGCACATGTCTAACATATTGTACTTTATATAACACATGTCTAATATACTTTAGTTTACATAACACATGTCTAACATATTGTACTTTATATAACACATGTCTAATATACTTTAGTTTACATAACATATGTCTAACATATTGTACTTTATATAACACATGTCTAATATACTTTAGTTTACATAACACATGTCTAACATATTGTACTTTATATAACACATGTCTAATATACTTTAGTTTACATAACATATGTCTAACATATTGTACTTTATATAACACGTCTAATATACTTTAGTTTACATAACACATGTCTAACATATTGAACCTTATATAACACATGTCTAACATATTGTACTTTATATAACACATGTCTAATATACTTTAGTTTACATAACACATGTCTAACATATTGTACTTTATATAAAACATGTCTAATATACTTTAGTTTACATAACACATGTCTAACATATTGAACTTTATATAACACATGTCTAATATACTTTTGTTTACATAACACATGTCTAACATATTGTACTTTATATAACACATGTCTAGTATACTTTAGCTTACATAGCACATGTCTAACATATTGTACTTTATATAACACATGTCTAATATACTTTAGTTTACATAACACATGTCTAACATATTGTACTTTATATAGCACATGTCTAATATACTTTTGTTTACATAACACATGTCTAACATATTGAACCTTATATAACACATGTCTAATATACTTTTGTTTACATAATAAATGTCTAATATACTTTTGTTTACATAATAAATGTCTAATATACTTTAGTTTACATAATAAATGTCTAATATACTTTTGTTTACATAATAAATGTCTAATATACTTTAGTTTACATAAAATGTGTAAGATACTTTTGTTTACATAACACATGTCGAATACTCTCGCGATATACGTCTTAATAGGACAAATTTAGATTGATGTTTATTCATTTTACATGGAATGCTCAAGCTATAAAAAAAACGCATGCTCATAAAGGATACATATCTCTGTCTCAAAGGTGAAAGAAACCCCAGAGAAACTGGTGGTAATAACTATTTTGTTTGGGCGATAACATAAGCCTGCACATGTCAGAACCCGGGATCGGACCATGGACGCAGAGGTTCAAAGCGTGAGAGTTGTCGCTATACTATCCAGGTCAAAATAGGAAAGATAAATAGTATACTCCCCTTCGATTAGTTCCAGTCGTTAAATAATGATCACACCATGAGTCATTTGCCTTACACAAATAGGATTTACATACATTACATTATGAACCTTTATGGCTGTGCCTTGACTCATGGATTTTATAGTTTTTTGGGGGTTTTTTTGTAGGTCATCAGATATAAGCAGCACTTTCTGTAATCCAACCGTTAAGCAAAGTCGTGTATTTTCTTACATTAGCGTCAGAGCTTTACCACGTTCTGTACATATAAAATATCACACTTGTTCAATTATCTTCGCTATACAGTTACCTTGGCATAGTAATTTTCGTAATTAGGTAACTTGCAAATAAAAAACAAAAAGAAAACTTTTAGATATTGAGTAATCGTCTTTGTGCAAACTGTATTCAATGGTACGTACAAATCAGGGTTGTACATATAAGATTCAGGAAAATTAAACACCCTATCTTTTATTTTTCTTAGGTAAATTTCATCTCATTCTAGGTTGTTCCACACTAGCAAATGACTGATGTTGACAAAAATGGGCACAAGTAAGTATGTATGTATGTATGTATGTATGTATGTATGTATGTATGTATGTATGTATATATTGTTTATTTTAATATATATGGTGTTTTTGATCTATGTCCATGATTCAGGATAGAGTTTTTGTGTGTTCCTGATTTGTGTGATGTTTGTAAGTTATAAATCAGTTGGGTTTTTTTTATGATATTTGAGTTCAAGGTATAGCCTTATTTACGAACAAGAATGTTCTGGAAGAGAACTTTTGACCCATATCCTGGTCATTTTATTGTCTTAGGTTTTTATATAAGGCTATGTAAACAAAATTATTCATTCCCATTTTAAGTTCAGTATGTGCAATCATTTTCGGTTGTGCTCGTATATAACTTGAGAGGAATAAATTATTTTAAAACTATTCATTGGTGTTACAAAGTGCTCATTGACAATTGGGACAAATGCACTACTTTGGGATTATTGTAAATTTAATCAAATATATTGAGAATTATATCATTGTGATACATCAAGTCTATTGGGTACATTATCTCATTCAAGACTATTCGGGCATCAAGACTTTAAAGATTGTTGGAATTCATTCGGAACATTCTATACTTTTGGAACATTTAGGATTTTTTGGGATTTAGTTCATAATACTGTAATTTCCTCTTAAGTTTTCACTTTGTAACTTAGAGAAATACATTATTTGTTAATTTTACTAAACTTGTTGGTTTTGCTTCTTTCTGTTGCATAGTTTAAGACCCAGATTTGTAACTGTATATATGTATGTATGTATGTATGTATGTATGTATGTATGTATGTATGTATGTATGTATGTATGTATGTATGTGCGTGCGTGTGTACGTGCGTGCATACATATATGTATGTATGTATGTATGTATGCGTGTGTGTGTGTGTGTGTGTGTGTGTGTGTGTGTGTGTGTACAAACAGTCTAACATGCAAGATTTGTGCCATCCAATCTATTGCCGAAGCAGCTGACTTTTTGAAAAAGCAGTCACAAAAGCGATATCAGAAATAAAGTCAAGAGAAAGCTTGCCAATCATTTCAACTCAGTCCAATACTCTGTTCAGTCCCTTGAAATGCTGACCACTGAGTCAAATAGCAGACGGACTGATATCGAATGTCCATAAAGAGAAATATATGATACTGCAGATGCGAACATATGGCGATTCTGGCGTAAAAGAAAACTTTCAAACCAAAAGTATTCTGTTGAACTAACCGTGCATCAGATTCTTTTCTGTCAGTTTGCTTAGATTCATTCTCCACTAGGGACATGATGTTATCATTATTATTATTATTATTATTATTATTATTATTGCGTCATTCCACCACCATCCCTTTTAATTTAAATACAGTCATATCGTTGTTTCTCGTAGTGGAAACTAAATTTGTTAAGTAAAGCAAACACTAAAACATAATGCACCATTAATGATGGTGTCCCAGGAAACAAGATCTCCTCGCAATGACGTAGAATAAACAGCATAGCTCTATATTATTGGTAGCTGTATCCAAACTCATTCATCTTATGGTGGCTCTTACGACTTCAGAAGGCTTTGCTCGTTTGCAGGACGACTTAAACATGGAATCAAACAGTATATTGTACACGTAAGTCCCAAGGAGAAAGGGGTAATATCTGTGTGAGAACCATCGGCAACGTATTGTCAGTATTACGAACTTTCCAAGAACAAACAACACGAGCTTAAAACGGCTGCTTTATATGATATCTGTGATACTACTTTCATGTCGGATAATCTGATCGGTGTTTGCAATATTATAGTGAAGTGCCATTCTCCAAATATACAAAGCCCGAAAGCAAAGTGGAACATTTTCAATATGCCTACCAGGACGGCACAGTTGATTGTATAGGTTGTTATATCTTCATTTTTACATTAGTTGTACGCAGTGTGAAATTATTTTTACGACGAAGCATAGGAGAAACGAGAATGAAAATATAAACAAGCTCATCATCGTGGCCGTATTGAGTGTCTGTATGATATATCTTACTGTTTTTCATCTATAAACATTTGCTCTTGTACTTTCCTTTGTAACCCAACCCGAAGCCCATGTCACCACCACCAACTGGGCACATTCGAACTTTTCGAAATGTACATCTTCATGGCAATTTTGGAATCTGAGTTAATCACAGAAGGCTATAAGGAATCTTTTGGTGATGGCCAAACCTCAGTATGATAATTATTTTTGGAGTAATAACAACACAGTGCAGACATGCTAGCGATATGACTGAAAAATTGTTAAAGCTACGATAAAAATCCAAAACACACACACACACACACACACACACACACACACACACACACACACACACATTTTCATGATGGACATCTCAGTAACCATGTAGGTGATCTTGTCAGAAAATAAGAAATTGCCGTCTAGTATCTAAGCGAAAGGATGCATGCAAAGTTTTCAGATGACCTTATCCTTACATTACATTTCTGGATAAGCTATAGAGATTCCCCATCATGTGCATCGGGATGGCCGTCATGACAGGCATCGTCAGTTAAACCATTGTCATCAAGGACCAACAAAAGCCTAAGAATTGTGGTGATAATGATTTACCAATCTAGTCAACAAAACTACGTTGGATTTCATGTATAACAATTTTGCTTCAGAGTATATATATATATATATATATATATATATATATATATATATATATATATAGTATATATATATATATATATATATATATATATATATATATGTGTGTGTGTGTGTGTGTGTGTGTGTGTGTGTGTGATTTGGACTTGTTAATGTAGCTTTAACAAAATTTCATTTATATCGCTATGATGTCAGCAGTATGGCAGTTCATAGTGATGTCTAGCACTGGGGCATCATGCCACAGACATGTAACATGATGTTCCAACCAGACATATTATCCTGACACCAGGCCTGCCAGTCCTAACACTAACCTCTTAATGCTGAGCGCCAAGCCAGGTAACTGTTAGTACCATTTTTTATAAGTCTTTGGTATGACTGGGAGAATATAACTATGAGCCATGTAACTATACTTCAACAGTGACCATAGGTCACCTTGGCGAGGTACAGTGTGACCTTTTCAGTACCACTTTATCTCTCAGTTTTTTAAGAGCCTTTATGCATTGCCTTTTCAAGGGCTGCTTCAAAAGCACGTAAAGCCAGTATTCGGAGCAAATGTGCAATATCCATCTTCCTGGTACCGGAACGGATTCCTTCTACCATTGCAGTAAAGTGGTACATATTTTTCTTTATCACATAATTGGCGTACTTTACGTATATTGTGTGCAGATCCATATTTTTAACATGTCAGCATGTTAACATATTACTTTATGTAAATCTGATTGGTCCATATAAGCCCATGAAATTCTTGCTCAGTAAGCTCTTCATTGATTGGCTGCGACCGTGGAAATTTTCCTTACCCCGTCTTCTAGAATATTTTTTTTTACTATTATCATGAACATTTTAGTGGCCATATTTCGAACTGATTCTCCAAGGAGCATTGGGAAAAAAGTTACGTCTGTCGGAATATGAACAGTTTACCCCATAGCGGCTAGTTACAAATAAAATTTAGGATATCGATCAATGGATACAGGGCTTGGAGGATCTGTAACATGGACCCCGCCCTATGACAAGTGTGATGAAAATGTTAACTTATAGGAGTAAATAAACTCAACTCTGTTTAGAAAAGAATGAGGACATATGCCGGTCTCCCAACTGACAGAATGTTATCAAACCACAGCATCTTTATGCTCCATCGAGCTAATGTTTCTCATGGTGTGATGCAATTCCGACTCTGAATAAAATTTGTCTATGTCAATTGTTCCAAGCCAAATAATGCAAATGTCTGGTCACAAATACATCAAAGTAAATCTGGAATTTTTGCATCCGGTAAAATAGCTCCAACAAGCTAATGTTTCTTATTATGTGCTGCCCTCACTAGGCGCTCAGCATTAAGAGGTTAATGTTAGGACTGGTCGGCCTGGTGTCAGGATAATGTGACTGGGTGGGACATCATGCTATATGTCTGCGGCATGATGCCCCAGTGCTAAACATCACTATAAACTGTCACACTGCAGACGTCGTAGCGATATGACTGAAAAACGTTAAAGCTACGTTAGAAATCTAACACACACACACACACACACACACACACACACACACACACTGCTGCAATTTCGACTCTAAATAAAATTTGTCTATGTCAGCTGTTCCTAATCAAATAATGCAAGTATCCGGTCACAAATATAATACAGTAAATCTGGAATTTCTGCTGTTATGTATATTTAATTTAATTGTTAGATAGTTTTTTTATTATTACATGCTATTGTAATGTAAAATTATATGCTGAACGTGACCTTGTCCAAAACTGAATTCATTTCTGCTTGGCCTGATTGACCTTTTTTATTTAAATTTCATTTATGTAAACAGCTAAAACATAGCTAAATTATTCTCTGTGTATGGGCTTAATATCAGGATCTTTATTAATAAAAGAAGTAAATATGTTGATTTGGATCAGGGGTTTTGGACTTCCCTAAGTGAATTTTACAGGTCATGGTTCTGACTTTGTAAACATCAGGGTCATTCTTGAAGGTTATTTTCCATTAGGTAATGGGTTTTTTTTTTTTCTTCAGAAAGTGCTTATTGTGACCTGAGGTCAAGTAGAGAACTATATAATCTTGTAATTGTAAGGACTTGGTCAGTCGTGCTTTAACATCTAGCACTTTCAAGCTGTATATTATATGTTGTGACCAGTAGTTTTGGGCAGGAATCTTTTTTGTTCAAATTATTGAATTCAAGTGATTATTTTCGCTGGAAATAGAAAGGTGCTTTGATAAAATTCTTGGATAAAGACATTCACTGGAGTTTGTACTGAATTAAAACCTAGAATTATATTTCTGTGATTCATAAAAGACTGTTGACGCATCAACACTTTAATAGCTACCACAGACACGTCATCGACCTCAGTTTTGGGATTTTTTTCTGGGCTTTAACTGAATTTTATTCAAGACTTTAAACTACTAGGACTTGTGTCTGTAACTCTTGAATTATTTTGAGATTTAATTCGCAATACCATAAGTTGTTTTTTCTCATTTTCACTTTGTATTCTATGGAAATAAATAAATTTGTTAAATTTTACAAAACTTGTTGTCTTTAACTCTTTTCTGTTACTTATTTTAAGAGCATAGACTCGTAACAGAAATTGGGCGCTCATCCTTCGGATGGGAAATTCACTAAAACTTTCAGAAAACTTTGTATTTGAAATTTGGTTCACTTTGTTTTGGAATTTTCTAAATCCCAGGTATTATTCGCATTTTAGAAATATTTTTGTGAAATCAACAAGCTTTTAACAATGTCATCTAAAGTGGAGATCTTTATTTCAAATCCTACCCAGGAACAGTTAGACTTCTTGAAAAAAGATGAATTGCTTCAGCTTACCAGAAAATATGATCTTTCTGAGGCAAAAGCTGCTTTAACGAAGCAAGAAATAAAAAAATATTTTGGTCCAATATTTGGTGTAAAAGACCGTTTGGGATAAAAGTGCTTTGGATTTGATTAGTAAGTCTGTATGAGACCCTAACATAAAAGTAAATGAATTAAAATTAAAATACGAGATGGAATTAGAGTAAAGAAAACTTGAACTTCAGAAAGAGAAAGAAGAGAAACGAATGCAATTAGATAAAGAGGAGAGAGAGAGAGAGAGAGAGAGAGAGAGAGAGAGAGAGAGAGAGAGAGAGAGGGGGGGCAGGTGCAGTTACAGAAAGAAAAAATAATTGCAATTGGAGAAAGAGGAAAAACAAATGCAACTGCAGTTGGAGAAAGAGGAAAGAGAGAAACAAATGCAAATACAAAGGCAGAGAGAAAGAGAATAGGAAGAAAGAGAATTTCATTTTAGATTAAAAAAAACAAAACAAAAAAAAACATTAGATCTGGCAAGTTAAATCAACATTCCCAATTTACATAGAAATTCAAGTTTTCATGTTACTAACAATATTAGGTTAGCCCACCACCACCCGCCCTTTTAGAGAAAAAGAAATAGATAAATATTTTCCTCAATTTTGAAAACTTTTCTGGAAATTCGAAATGGCCAAGAAAGCATTGGACTCTATTATTACAGAGTGCATTTTCAGAAACTATAAAACAGAAACTGGACAAACTCATGTCGAATTTGCAAGAGAAAAAGGGCAGTTATTTGATAGGTGTTGCTTAGCCAAGAAAGTTGAGATTTATTTTAGTAGTGAAGGGGGGCGATATAGTCTCACGTAGACTTCTATTATGTTAAATTTGAGGGTTTGCAGTATGGCCTCAAAATGTATAGCCTCGCGTAGACTTCTATGTTAAATTTACGGGGTTGCACTTTAGCTTTAAAATAGAAAATGGAACAGGGTGGGCCTGTTCAGCCTCAATGGAATTAAACAGTAGTGACGTCACGGTACTGGACACTGTCAACAATGTTGCAAGAATCTGACCTCAATCGGGCGGAACAGTGACAGCGGAATGTTCTATTTATAAAATAACCTTTGACGGAACAAAAAAGCTATAAGGCGTGGCGGAGCGGAACATATAACTGTATATAAATTATAACATTCGTTCCTCCGAGAGCGGAACAAGATTTAAAATAAACCGGAACAAACTTTCAAAATTTGGCGGAACAAATATCGGAGTGATGAATCTAGACGAACTTCGGCGCGATACTGACCAACGGTACGGACCGACCCGTACCGTTGGTCAATACCGCGGTGGAGTACTAGAGACTGTAGGGACAATAGAAACATGTACAGAGACATAGACATCAACAAACTAACAAATACGCAAATATGTCAAGAGAGAATAGATATCTTTTCGAGGCAATGGAGTGGCCCTAAAAAGGAACTTTGGGGTTTTTTTGTTAACATCATTCAGTTAACATAGAGAGCATCGCACGGATCTTCTTCTCTTACTCAAACTTCGTCTGACCTCTGAGCCGTAGATTAAGACTCTCTTCAGACAACCTTGCCTCTCCACACAGATCCTTCGTTTCCAAAGGGATGTATCAGTCATCTGGGTAATCGCCCATAATGATTTGACATACATGGGATAGTCCGGGTTGAACAGAACAGTCGATAGTAGGGTAAATGATTCTACGTTAGTCCACATCTTGTGACGAGAACAGGTGAAATGAATGAGGTGAACTGCGGTTATTTATAGTGGAAGAGCGGATCGAAACGGATTGAGTTCTTTCACCAATCCTAACACGCGTTACAAAATTAAGTCATAGTGCGGAGTCTGTCTTCCAATCCGAAGAGAGCTACCTGTGACATCACATTCTCTATATAGGTGAGCTAGCGTCTGTGCGCGCAGTGAATCAATGCGACAGTGTTAGAACATGACCGAAACTAAGAAGACGATGAATTGGGGTGCACCGGCCGTGGAGACGAGAAGTGATGGCATAGCAGCAGCTACCAAAGCAAACACGGTCCTACTTCCAGAAGATAACGATTTTAATTGGGATTTAGTAGATTTTCTCTCTTCTTCACAAGAATTTGTTCCGATACTAGCACCTTCGCCACCATCTCCTTCCTTACCGTACGTAGAGGACAGAGACAGAAAGAAGAATTTGAGAAATTTTTGCAACAGCAGAAAGAAGCAGAACAAGCTTTTCTCATACAACAGCAAAAGCGAGAAGAAGAGGCAAGAAGAAAACGACATGAAGAAGAAGCAGAGAAGAAACAAGGTCTAGGAGAGAGGAGGACAGTGAAAGTCAAACGCTGACGGTAGTCTTAGACATTTTGGCA
This sequence comes from Megalonaias nervosa, assembly GCA_016617855.1. Taxonomy (NCBI): domain Eukaryota; kingdom Metazoa; phylum Mollusca; class Bivalvia; order Unionida; family Unionidae; genus Megalonaias; species Megalonaias nervosa. The sequence continues at coordinate 17,189 of JAECUM010018111.1, forward strand.
GAGTTAAGGAGTCTGAAACAAATGTATCAGACTTCTTTAATACGACCCAAGAAAAATAGACCTTCCCGAGTCAAACAGTCCAACCCCGTACACACACCTACTACGCCTGAGATACCAACCCTAGTGATTTCAACCAAATCATTGACAGTAGCAGGTCCAGAAGTAGGCCTTGGCCGTGGCAAGGGATAAGGTAGTTAAAGCTCATTACTTCTCGATCCTGAGTTTGTTTTTTTATAATAAAAAAAAGAAAAAAAAAAGAAACACCCAACGGTCCTTTTCAGGGCGACTCACTTCTTTCGAAAAGAGACAGTATTCATTTGCCAAAATCAATTAAAACTCAAAATCCCTTTTTTGCCCCATGATAGACGTGTGTGACTGCATGAATGTAGGTCGCTATTATAAAAATCAAAACCAAGAGACACTTACGTTTTTCTTGCTGGTATATTCTCTGGTACAAATATATAATCCATTTTCACAATACATCACTTTTTCAAAGTTCATTTTTCTTCTTTGTCTTTTCTTTTCACTCTCTCCTTTTGAATTTCCTTACTGTCACATGTTTTCCTCTTCTTCCTCACTTTCTTCTCATCTTCTTTTCTTTTATTTCTTCTCTTTCTGGACGTGTCGGGGTTCCTCCTCTTCTTCCTGTTCGGAACCCTCTCTTTCTCCTGCTCCTGTTGTTTCTTAGGGCAATCTGAAGACCAATGTCCTCTCTCATGACAATGATAACAGGTATCTTGACTTTTGTTTCTTTTAATACCTGTCTTGCTTTGACGTTGTGGACATTCAGAAGACCAATGCCCTTTCTTCTGACATCTAGCAAATATCTTGACTTTTATCTCGAAAGGAGGGGGAGTAGTCCGTCGGATTCTCTGAAAAAAACCTTCGTATGACGCCTGGCATAGCTCTGATCATAAGTTCGATCTGTGTTGGCTCTTCCATCTTTCTGGTCGGATTGAGAGTGAAATGAATACTTTGCGAGAAGACACTGACCTTTATATAGGGAAGTCACTGACGTTGCACTCAAGATGAAATGATCGCATCATTTCGTGGAGAAAGGAGAAGAAAGTAAAAGACAGAAACGTGACCTATCGCCTCGCACAGTAGCTGAAGTCTTGAGTCAATTTCAAGCCAGCGATTTCGAAGATAACATGAGCGAGCCAGAACCCAGACCCAGAGAGTCTTCGTCAAACCAAAGTCCACCACCAGTAACCCCTGAAAAGTACTACCAAATTTCGAGAGACGGACAAACGCTCCTCTAGAAAATTTAAAACCACGGCCTACACGTACACGGTGAACTTTAAAGATTTCAAGTCCAAGGTACCGTTGGAGAAAGCAGAAGAGTTCATTACCGATGTGCAGCAGTGCAACGACAAGTTTCACATCACCGATGGAAAAGCGACACTGCACATGGCCATCGTCTCTCTTCCAAAAGGGACCGGACAACGCAAAAAGGTGTTATTGGTGGTCGAACAACGCAGCATCAAGCGCAGCTTTGTCCAAAGTAAAAACACTCAAGACTAAATGTGCTTAGCCCGAGCCATCGTAGTGGGACGAACGTATGCTGACAAGAACGACACGGTAGAATGGAAAAGAGCCTGGAAAACTATTGACAATCGGGCAGAGCCAAACAACGAAGAGAAGCAGAACACCTGTTACAGCAAGCTGGCCTATCAATAGACACACCCTGCGGCATTCCTGATATGCAAAATTGCAAGACGTCTTGGCTCCACGCTACACCTTGAAAATGCACCCTCAAGAAGTGCGCGGACCTCTGTTGTTTCGAGACAAACATTTCAAAGACGGAAAATATATTCACATCTATCATCACGATGAACACTTCGATGCCATTACCAGTATCACCGCATTCCTGGGATACAGTTATTACTGTGAGAAATGTGATTATGGCTATAACAATCAGGAGCAACAAAAGCATTGTGGATCGAAATGTGAAGGATGTTTGGCCTCTAAACCCTGCCTTGACGAAAGACAACAACGAGTGCATTGCCCTGCTTGTCAGTGCACTTTTGTCAGCCCTACCTGTTACCAACAACATCTGAAGACGCGAGGTTCACAGCAGAAAAGTGCTTGCCAACTCCTGAAATTGTGCCCTACTTGTGGGCAAGTGATATGTAGCAATAATGCCAAGGCTCACGTATGTTCATGTGTTCATGAAAGAAACGATGTCAAATGTGTCACCAAATAGTGGACTTGGAACACGAATGCTACATTCAAAACTACCAGCCCCAACAGGAGGAGGAAGAAGATGGCCAGACGAAGAAAGGGAATTTCATTTGTTTCGATTTCGAATGTTTGCAAGAGACCGATATTCACTTTCCTAATTTCTGCGTGGCTCATCGAGCGTGTGAGAAGTGCAACCAAGAGCCTATCTTTAGTCATTGCCCTCACTGCAGCAGGATTCCCGGAGGACCTGAAAAAAATCTTTCGAGGACCGAACACGCTGGCCATTTTCGCCCAATGGATCTTCGACCTCATCGACGAGACGTGGAACCAAGAGGACATCGAACATTACTGAGATTGCCATCGCTATGCCACGTGATGGCTCACAATTTCTGGGGATAAGATGGACAGTTTCTTCTGAAATAATATACGGTCCAAAGCATCAAACGTCCTAAAGTCACCTAGAAGGAAGCCAAAATCATTTCCATGCAAGTGGGACAAGTGCAGTTTAAAGATTAGATGAGTTACTTGGCCATGCCATTGAGCCGAATGCCTAAAACGTTTGTAATCACAGCAATGGCTAAAGGCTATTTTCCGCACTTTTTCAATACCGAAGCCAATCAACACGCGGTTTTACCCCATTTGCCCGATGCTCACTACTACGACCCCGACAACATGCGCACCGAACAACAAGAAGTTTTTTACTCTTGTTACCACACTCACGCCTCGGACCCCTTCGTCTTGCAGGAAGAAATGTTAAAGTATTGTCGATCCGACGTGGACATCTGACTGCGTTGCTGTGGAAAATATCGAGAAATGTTCATGGAGCACAGAGGGATATATCCTTTGAAAGAATCCTGCACAATTGCCAAAGCGTGTTCCTCAGCGTATCGCAAACGCCTCGTGCTCGAGAAGACCCTGGCTGTCATCCGCTCAAACGACCAACTTTGTCAAACGTCAATACTCGCTCAACCACTACGCCGGCTACATTACTTGTGCGACAAGGAAGATAAAAGGATCCAACACGCCCGAAACGGAGGGGGCAAAAAGACCATCGGAACGTATTCGGTGGATAGTTGGGAATTAGAAAACCTACGAGTTTAACGGTTGATTATTTCACGGATGTCCCATCTGTTACCCTCAACGTGGCACCAGAAATGAATTTTTACAACGTAACATGGAAGACTTGTATGAGGCTACTTGTCAACACCGCTTAAAGTTAGAACAGCAAGGGTACCAAGTGGTGGAAATGTGGGAACACGAGTACGATCACTGTTTAAAAACCGATCCCGAGTTTAAACGCATCGTGGAAAGTTACAAGATGGTGGACCCTCTGAACCCACGGGATAGTTAGTACGGAGGACGGACGAATGCCACCTGTTTGCTGTACCACTCCGACGAGAAGAAAGGAGAAGAAATCAAATACTTGGACGTGTGTTCGCTGTATCTTTACATGTGCAAGTAGTGTCACTTTCCCTCAGGGCACCCGCAGTTGAAGAAGGAACATATCGACCTGGACAACATTCGACAATACGAAGGATTGATTAAATGTAAAGCCTTGATTTCCACGGGCTTGTACCATTCTGTTTGACCTCACCATTGCCAAGGAAAACTGATGTTTCCCTTGTTTCGTACTTGTGCCGAAACGAGCAACCAAGACCAACCTTGTCAGCACACCCAGGAAGAACGCGCCCTGACAGGAACATCACTTTAGACCACGTGGATAAAAACGAAGGAAGGCGATCATTTGCCAAAGTGATGTTAAATTGGGGGGGGGGGGGAATGGCACAAAGACCATGTTGACCCAAGACGGAGTATTTGTCGGATCCTTCCCGCTACTTCCAGATGATTCATGACAAAACCAAATACACTGAACACGTGGACGTCGTTCGTGAAGGCTTGATCCTGATGAATTACGAAGAAGAATTGGACTTTGTACAAGCCGATGCAGTTGGAAATGTCATCATTGCAGCTTACGTGATAGTCCATGCTCGCTTAAAATTGTACGAAGCTTTAGAACTGTTAGGAGATCGTGTGCTGTATTTTGACACGGACAGTTGCATCTACATCGATCGCCCGGGTCACCGGCACCCTGACATCGAAAGAGACCGTTTAGGAGCCTGGACGGACGAGCACTCCGACGACAAGATTCTAAGTTTTGCTAGTGGCGGTCCCAAACATTACGGCTACGAATACCGGGAACTCCAAGGAGAAGTGCACACCGATTGTAAAGTCAAAGGAATGACTCTCAGTTATCACACCAGTCAAGTGGTGAACTTTGGGGTATTGAAAGAAGCCTTGCAGTCTGGAGAAGATCGAGACTTTAAAGTGACCACCTACGAACCTCACAAGATTGTACGTTTAGCCACACACCAAATCGTCAGTCGGCCTTTGGAAAAATTAAATAAAATCGGACACATTGGTATAAAAATGGTTCCAAGACGATAGCCACCAACAAGAAGGATGACTTCGACACAGCAAGAATCGATCGAGGGACCCACTGAGGATTCCAAGTTGAAATAATACAATTTTCCTGTCTTTTTGCCTGACTATTGTGATTCTGTCAGTCGATTGGAAATGTTTAAAAATGGCCCACGGATAGGGAATGATTACCTACTACGAATGTTTTAGCTAGAACAGGATTTGTCTACTTGGGACCTGAGACTGGCTTGGGATACAAAGTGCAGTGTTTCAACTCTGGTCTGAGGTTGCGTATGGATCGATGTATCTATAAGAATTCAGCTATTCTAGAGCATACTCGATGGTCTTCACACTGTCCTTACCTTTCTATGGCCTTTCCACCCATCACACTACGGTACATATATGATGGTACCTTAGAGAAGGAAGTACCGTTGTCCAGGAAGAAAAAATGAAGACTTCCAAAACTAGGCATAAAAAAGGAAAGATTTACAAGCTCGAGACTTTATTACGACTAGTATAAAAAGGGAAAACGTCCAATACCGGTAGTTCATTACAAGCACCAAGCGAGAGAGGTTAATCCAAACAGACACCATTCAAGTTAAGTGATTCTCACGTGGAGTGCGATGCTGTGCGTTGCGATGGCAGGGATGCCGTATGCTATGACCTCAGTCATTCAGTCATGGGAACTTTGCTATGACTACTACTAATACTACTACGATAACTACTATGGAAAATGACGGATGCGAAAGCGATGCCACTCCTTATCGTACACCTTATCACTTTACTGGTTTTCATTGTCGATGTCATCCTCCACGTGAAATCATGCAACTACCACCCTACGGATGTCATCCATGCCTGAGCAAGCTACTGCGGGTTTCACCGTATCTTCATCGAAATGAACCTGTGAAAGACAAATATTCGTTCTCTGTGCGTTTGTCTGAATACTACGACTTTGAGAATCGTTTCCATACCTTCCAAGGAAAGTGGCCTAAATATCTGGGAGGACCTACCCTGGAAGAATTAGCCAGAGCCGGATTTATATACTTGGGCGAAGTTGATAAGGTCAAGTGCTTCAGTTGCGGTGTATCACTTGATCAGTCGGAGCAGAAAGATTCCTCTTACCTGGAACATGTTCGATGGTCTCCGCACTGTCACTACCTACCTTTAGTGGGACGACCTGAATAATCTCTTGATGGATGCTTTACAAGAGAACATTCGTGGTTTGCCTGTGGAGTTGAGAGAACGCATTTACCGTGAGCTGGTCAATATACAATTCCAACGCTAAGAACAATTGCATCCGTTACGTCACCGATGCTTTAACAACTAGTACCTGAATGCTATAAGACGACTGATTCATTTGAAAGCGTTCCAATGGTCAGACATTGTTCAGCTGACCGAGGACCAGAAGACTTTAGTTGCTACTCATCCTACTTCTTACAAGCTAGCCATACGACACCGAATTCCAAAGGAAGAGTTAGAGGGTTACCAAACTCTTTTACACGAACAAATCTTGGTTCAAGTGGAAACTTCTGTGCGACGTGTGGTGTGTGTGTTAGTGACTAAACAGCTGGATACGCCACTGGAGTACGATCAGCTGTGTGCAAAAAGTACACTTATTTCCTCCGACAAAAGAAATACATTCCTGTGAATGTCTAGTTTATAAGAGTACATTCAGAATCTACCTCTGGAGCTGAGAGAACGTATTTACCAAGAGTTTGTCAAAATACAAGTCAAACACAAACAACAACTGCATCCTTTACGTCACCGACGTTGGAACCACTGGTACCTGCATGGTATAAGAGGACTGATTCACTTCAAAGTGTTCCAATGGTCAGACATTGATGAATCACACGAGATTCAGAAAGCTTTGGATGCCACTCATTATACTTACAAGGTGACAATAGTACACTGAATTCCAGAGGTAGAGATAGAGGATTACCAAACGTCAAGGCGATTCCATCATGTTTGTGGAAGGCATTCCTCGCGAAGACGACGGCATCATGTCTGACCCTAGTCAAACCCATCTGGTCGTCTTCGACGACATGTTAGGAGAAGACGAAGAAGAAATTGAACTGTGGTTTACGCGCAAAGGGCATCATCGTAATGCCAGTGTCATTTACATCACCCGAACTTTGTTTCAACAAAGTAAAACCCATCGCACCAACAGTCTCAATGCTCATTACGTGGTCTTGTTTCAAAGCCCTAGAGATAAATCACAAGCGCAAGTCTTAGCCAAACTGTTAGGAACTCCTTGGCTTACAAATGTGTACGACGATGCAACTCAAACCCCTCACGCCTATTTACTCATTGATTTAAAACCCACCCACCACCCCCGATTATTTGCGATTTCGTACCCATCTGTTTCACCACTGGTGCCAAGACGGAGGGCCGGTCGTGTACACGTCCCCGTCGACTTAAAAAATCTATAAAAACCTCGGACACGTTTGGTCTGTCTCACACATCGTCAACATGACGTCCCTTCAGTCTCATCTTCCCGTCAAATTGATTCGTGCCTTGTACGGCGTCAGTCGCAAAACAATTCACAAATATGTGCTCGTGTCTTAGAAGCCGGTCTCAAAGAAGTCGATGGTTTACGGTGACAGCACGTCAATTACTGGAAAGCATCATTCACATTCCACATCAAACTAAACGCTTGTTTAAGAGAAACAAAGTGGCCTTGACGCAACTGGCAGGTCTCAGGAGCAACACTCAAACCAAAAAGCAAATCATTTTGAAACTTGGAGGTAGCGGTCCTCTAGGAGGTATCATCGTTTGCTCCCTCTTAAAATGGGATCCCAATGCCCCAAAGTTAGCCCCAAGAAAAAAGCCACTCATTGACCCAAACATGCTCAGAAGAAAAAAAGCAGTGGTGTCATGACCAGGTCACAGTCCCAGAAAAAGAAACGTCCACAGAAAAGAAAAAGAAAAGCCCCCAGAAATGTCCCCAGAAAACAGCATCTTCCCGCAAAAGAGGCACTTCGGCCAGGATGCAACCTTATATCAGCAAAACACGGCCTGCAGCGACGGTGACGCGTCTCCATTAGCCTCAGGTTCTTCCAGTTTTCGTTGCTGGTTATGCCAGCCAAACCCAATATGACATGCATCTTTCCTAATATGAAGAAAAAATGGAAACCCGTGTCTCCAGGAACTTCTCCTCCAACGGTGACACCCTTCACCTCTTTAGCCGCAGCGGCAGCTACTAACAAAGCATCGATCATCGATGGCAAGCCGATTTAGCCGATGTCTCTCATTTGGTGAAAGCGTACAACCAATCTTACCATCGGAGCATCGGATATGTCCCCGAAGAAGTGACTCCCGACAACGAAGTGACCGTCTTTGAGCGCCTGTTTGGTACGTCCCCGACTGTGACTGTCCCCAAGAAAGGTAAAGTTTTGACGACGGGAGATTGGGTGCACATTGGCAAAACAAAGCGCACTTTCGACAAAGGTTATTTACCCAACTGGACCACCGAATTGTTTCGTGTCACTGGACGAGTGCGTGGCCGTCATCCTGCCGTCTATAAATTGGAAGACATGAACGAGGAAGTGTTAAAAGGAACTTTTTACTTGTCCGAGTTACAACGTGTGACCAAAAAAGAGGACGATGTGTACGATATCGAAAGCAATCTCGATCGAATAACCCGTAAAATGGGAAAAACGACGTGTCGAAAAAGCCAAATTACATTGAAAAGGATATCCTCCCAGTTTTGACTCTTGGATCGACGCTTCGCAAATCATCGACTATAAAAAGAAGTGACCATCATGCCTTTCAACACAGCCTCAACCACCACAGCAGTGAGCACTCCTTCACTGAGTTCTTCTGTGCAAGATCTACAAAAGCAACCCTTGTGGGTGTGGTGTGGAGAACGTACGCTTAAAACGCAAATCATCTTTTTCTGCTAAATCTTTGTGGTGTATTGTGTCGTCGGTGCTGCCATTGCCAATTTGAGTTTGCAACAAGGAGACAAACAATTGTGGACCATTTTACTGAGCAGTTTCATCAATTACCTTCTACCCAATCCTTCCCTGAAATACTCTAACGGTAACAACGGGAGCCTTGCGACCAACATCTGTCACCCTTCCAACAGTCACCACCAAAACAACAACAACAACAACAACAACAATCGTCTTTTAGAGAATCCTCTGACCTCCAGTGACCCCTCGAACAGCAGAACTTTGGAATTATGAACAACCAATTTTACTTAACGTTACCGAGTGACAGTTCCATGGATGTGTTTCCCCACAATACTTTGTCCTGTTTCAAGGCCAAATTTCCTCAGCCCATCCAATTGGATCACGAAGCCCATTGGGAAGTGGCTTTGGTCGAAATGATTCACTCTACACAAATCAAAAACATCATTCGAAATCAAAACACTTTTACGGTCGAAGTTTATGATGACTAAGTGAAACAATACTTGAATGTACGCGAAACTGTAGATGACTCTATGAAAACACAGGACCCCAAAACGAAACGGGACGTCTATCATTTGACTATTCCTGCAGGCTATTATTTTAGCGGTCAACATCTGGTGAACACGATTACTTACAGGTTCAGTACACTGTTTGACAAAGCCATGGACAAAGCCAAACGAAGTGTCACGATCGAATACCATCAAGTGGATCGTCGCCTGCTGATGTAATTTTCAGAGGACAAAATGTTGGCCATTACACTTTGTCCTGAATTGCTTGACATTTTGGGTGGAGACCTCAAGATGATCTAGAAAAAAAAACAAAACGAAATGCCAGCCATTACCAGCAACTTGGATTTTGCGAAGTATTTTTGATCCCCTGTAGAAATGAACCAAGGACTAAATTTGATCTTTGTATACCCCGTACCGTTACTGCGAGTCATTCCTTTCAAAGTGGATTCTGCCACGAACGCTGACGACTAAGGTGGAAACACCTATCACGTTCACCGCGAATTCGTACGTCCTCACTATTTGCCCGTCAGTAAGTCGTATTTTGACAGTGTCAACATTGCTATAAAAGGAGATATGGGACAAAATATTGCATTCACCAACGGAAAAGTTACGGTGAAACTTCATTTTCAAAAACGATTCTCTAACGACTTGTAAGTCATGTATCCTGTGTACCTAGGAGTCACTCGACAGCGAGGTAATGGTTTAGGAGATATGATGAAAGATGTCGCTTTGACGCAAAGCAAACAATTTCTCCTAAATATCATCATTGACAAACAAAACCCCAAAGAAGCCTTCATGAGAGCAGACAAAATTGTCTTGCTTCAAACTGGCAAAGACATTTTGAGTCGCCGAGAAACTCCTATAAATGCCCCGGACGCTGACGAATCAGGCACTCCTGCTTTCCTGACGCCACAGCAAGGACAAGGCAGAAAGAGAAGACGACGAAGACACCCCTCCAGAGGACTTCACACCCCCAGAGCTAGAAAGACCAAGAAAAGAAGAACAGTCCGAGAATTAGACGTTATTGATTATTAAATCACAGAGAGAAAAAATGATGCATCGAGAGTCTTGCGCATGTTCCAAGTCGGAGCTGGATCTGTTTGTCATGCCACCCACTATGATGGCGATACAAGAAACCCAATGGATATAATTTCATCCCATCTCCTCTTTGACAACCTCAGCCTCCGTCGAATTTGAAATCAAAGCACAAAAGAGTGTCCAAGATCGAAGTCAGTCGCGATGGCAAGATCTTGTGTACCAGACCCTTTGAACCTAACTTTTACCCAGAAGAATTACTTGACGTCGTACCTGTCCCTGTACGAAGCTACCGGACAGCTAGGGACCAACAGTAGTCACGGCATTTCGTACGACGATTATGCAGGAGGTTACGCTTTGTGGTCTTTTGATTTCACACCAAACCAAGGGAGCGAAGAGGGACATTTCTACCCTATAAATTCTTGTCAGCTTCGTAAGGAACTTCATTTTGCTACGGCTCTACCCGAGACGGTGAACGTCATTTTGTATGCCGAATTTGATAATACGACAGAAATCAACAGTTTGAGAGAAGTCATTCTATACTATTAGAAGCTACGGAAGACTCTTATCCCTCTTTGAATGGTAGAGAATCTTTGAAAATGGAATGGGAGGATATCATGGAAGCAGAACCACTCACCAAAAAAGACAAAGATGAAGAGGGTATGGTAATGTCCAGATGGCCAGAACAAGAAGAACATTTAGTCTCCTGTTTTGCCAAAGATCTGGCAGAAAACAATACAGGGTTGGCCAAGAAAGATTGCTTTGGATGTCAAAACGATCATCTTAGTCAAATTTAACACGATAAATGTCTGATGATGAGGCAAGAAGAACAATTGGACGAGTGTCTAGAGGACGCTTGGGGTCTCATCTCGGAAGATGCAGTGTTGCATCAGTGGTATAAAGACTTGCATGATCATTCCTCCCCTCCACTGGCTGCTCTAGAGATGAATCGCACCGAATCTCTCTTGGCTCAGAGTACAGAAACGAAGCGAAGAGACGATTACTTGACAGATTTTCAAGCAAAAAGTCAGGATAGAATTGATGACTTATCATTACCTGTGAAAGAAGAAAAGAAACAAAACAAAAATGGATACCTGAGAACTTTATTACCTTTCGAAAACCAGTTCGTACACCGCTTCTTGGAATCCTGTCGTGTGCGCTAAAGATTAACTAAAGATTATCAAAACCTAAGGACCATCAAGCTTATGTCATCAACACGGACGAAAGTCATCTCCGAGGAACCCACTGGGTAGCCGTCTACTTTCCCAACGATGCCTGTGTGGAGTATTTTGATTCGTATGGATTACAGCCTTTGGAAGACGACATCATCGACTTTATGAGAAGAAATGCCCAGACGACACGATTCAATAATGTCAAATTACAAGGCACAAATTCCATGGTGTGTGGACAATATTGTGTGTATTTTCTTCATCAAAGCAGTCTTGGATATCCTTTAGAACATTTAGTGACTTATTTTGATTGTGACTCTTCTAAAAACGATAAGAAAGTAGATAGATGGTTTTGTGACCATTAAGGATATCTCTTCTCTTTAGCTAGGAAACCTAGTGTACATCAATGGCCAAATGACCTCCATCAGTGGAAGTCTAACTTGACTTCACAACGTTGTCGACCTTTTCAAAAATGTGTTATTTGATATTGTATGAATTGTTATATTATGTGTTGGTTAATTGTTGGTTGAATAAAAATGTTATCTTTTGAGAAAGGATGGTTGATGGTTTGTTTGCAAAAATTTTGTTTTCATTATACATGCCCTTTGACTTCTCTCTATCCCTCACCATGAGATAAGCTATTGCGTTCCTACCAAACAAATCGTAGGGATGTTTTCTATCGCGTCCGCACTTGAGCCCTATAAAGGGGACCGGTCTCCAGGGAATGGGATAATACAGGAAAAGGGAGAAAACTCTACCAGTTGCAGAAACAAGTTGGTAGATTAGTAGAAACATCAGTACCCCTACACTGTTAAATCCGTATGACTCCAAAATCATAAACAGACTCAAAACTGGAAAACTTCTAGCTAACAGCTTTGGAAGATTTTTGCCAGCCATAAAAACAGCCGGCATAAATTTCCCCCACTGTCCCGTTCCTGAAACATTAGAACACATCTTCAATAACTGCCCTAAATACACATCAGAAAGGAAAAACTTTCAGGAAAAACAAAACAACATACAAGCCCCAGACCAATACCTGAACTTTCTCACCAAGAAAACATCCAACAACAAGTCGGTCTATACAAATATACTGGGATTTATCTATGCCATAGGAGAAAGGGGAAAAATATAACATCACTTAACATCTAATAAACGCGGCGGTTCAAGATAAGATACAATATTCCAGATAGATGTCTTTGAAAATAGCTTGTTAAAGAGAGGTAGATATAAACAATTTAAATAGACGTCAACGTAATTTAAAATTGGACCAGGAGGGATCAGATGGTGGGAGAGCTTCGGTTTACAGCCCAAGTAGGAACATGTGCAAGCCCGTGCGCGGGCTGGAGCCGTAACCTCATCTTTCCCCTCATGGAATCAAACAAACAATTAATTAATAAAACATACTTAGCTAGAAACAAATTAAAACTGGAGGAAAAATTTAACTAAGTTAAAACCATACAAAGACTCTCAGTAGACGATAAAACTGATTAAAGTAGGACCAAAACAAATTAAACAGGCGACAATATAAGAACAACCTTCCAGATGGATGTCTTTGAAATGTCGTTGGGACCTATTTATACAGCAAAGATGTCTGTCTTGCGCAGGGTTGACGCCACTCCACTAAAAATTGAACCAGTGGGTGGGAGATGGGGAGAGGGCTTCGATTTACAGCGCAAGTAGGGGCATGTACCGGCCTGTGCGCGGGCTGGAGCCTTGGCCTCATTTTTCACCTCAAGGAATCAAATAAACAATTAATCCTTATCTCTGCCATAGGAAAAATAGGCAAAAATGTAACAAAAACAAAAACACTCAACACCATATAACACTACCTAACATCCAATAACCGCGGCGGTTCAATATAAGATACAATACTCCAGAAACCACAAATTATAACCGCGCAAGATAGAAACATCTCCACATGAAAATAACCCCCCCCCTCCTAACCACAATCACCCTCCTTGCCCACTAACCCTATTTAGGCACGCAAAATAACAATAACTAGTGTGAGAGAGTTCCCCCCTCCCTATCTATCATTTTATAAAAATATGAAGAAAAAAACCCACCCCCCACCCCAAAAAAAACCCCCAAACATATAGATATATATTTCTACCCTTTCTAACTCTAACACTAATCTACTTTCTACATCTCTAACGCTGGTGATGGTACTAGGTTTAAATCTACTTTCTCTAACTCTAACACTGGTGATGGTACTAGGTTTAAATCTACTTTCTCTAACTCTAACACTGGTGATGGTACTAGGTTTAAATCTACTTTCTCTAACTCTAACGCTGGTGATGGTACTAGGTTTAAATCTACTTTCTCTAACTCTAACACTGGTGATGGTACTAGGTTTAAATCTACTTTCTCTAACTCTAACACTGGTGATGGTACTAGGTTTAAAATCTACTTTCTCTAACCATAACACTTATAAGGGTACAATGTGTAAATCTACTTTCTCTGACTCTAACAATGGTGATGGTACTAGGTTTAAAGTCCAAGGAGTATCAGATCAACACTCTACAATTAAACCAAATGGTAAGACCCACACATATGGAACCAAACGAAACAAAATGTATAAGGTGGTCAAAAGTCCAGACCATCAGGGTCCCACAGCACAATGCGGTAAATAATTATTCCCTCGACCTAACACAGATCCAAACTTACATCTGGCCCTAAAACGAACCTAAGAGTATAAGGTGGTCAAAAGTCCAGACCATCAGGGCCCCACTGCACAATGTGGTAACTAATTACTATCACGCTCTAACATAGATCCAAACTTCTGGCCCTAAAAAACGAACCTAAAAATATAAGGTGGTCATAAGCCCTGACCATCAGAGTTCCTATGCACAATGCGCGACAGCTAATAACCCGACACGTAACCCTTAGACAATATAAGGTGGCTACAAATCCAAAGCCATCAGACCCAGCTACACAAAGTGGAAAAAAAAAACCCACCATGTTAAGCTTAGGACCAAAACATAGGGTACCGCTCCTTGGACACAACCAATTCAATTGTACTAACAAAAGCCAACGAAAGAACAGAGTTATCATTTCAAAAATCATGTGTGAGATGGACATCTTACTTTTGGCAATAAATTTTTTTTATTCAAAATTTCATACCCTTGAGCACAGGAGCCACCAAAAGGGGCCAAAGCACCACCCACACCGGGACCAATTCCTTCTTTTCCACCACCTGGCATAAACTACCACCTGCGGTAGAAACACTAAAATACAAGCGTGAGTGTGTGCTGGGTCTATTCCCACTCATGATAGCATTCAATGCAGGTCGAAAGGGACTTTTTGTCCCTCAACCTGCCTCCTTAAATTAAATATCACTCTTTGAGTGAATTAAAGAGTGGGTGATATGGGTCGAATTCCTTCACTCACGCTAAATTAAATACTGCGCTGTGCGCACATTAATTACTCGTACATGGCCAGTTGGTCGCACACGAGGATAATTCAGCTTAAATAAGACAGACTGACCATCGATCCACAAAGTACTAAGCAGCAGTGAGGAAAGTTAGAGATGGAAGTTTTCCCACAACAAGCGTTGAATGCGATAAGGGGGTTAAACCTCCAAATCGCTACAGGATGGAGACTCCGAGCTCAAGCAAAGCGTACTACGCTTTTGCTGATCTGGGAAGAAGATAGTAGAAATAACTGGAGAGGTGCCAATAAAAATAATTGGAATGCGCTCCCAAGAAGACCTACACAAAGAAGACAAATGGAGGCACCACAGAGGGAGCAAAACGTACAATTGCAAGCTACATGTAGACAACCACAAGTGACTTCCAGTGTCGGTACTACAATGACTCCCACTCACGGAATGACGCTAAATTCAACTACTACCTTCAATTATTCCATCAGATACAGGAAGATGAGATGAAATCTTCCCCAGAAATGGAAAAGAGGTTCAAGAAAGGGGCACGGAGGTGAACACAGGTCAACAATGGGGTGAAACGGAGTCAATGGCAATAGAGAACACCCAGAAAGACCGAAAAATTACCCTAACGATACCAGTACCGCAGGAATTAAAGACATCACCTAACATAAGAAGATCGGTCGCAGCAGCATTACCATTAATAACCCAGCAGCATTGATACCCTCTACGGCAGCACTACCTAAATCACCAAGTGGGAAAATGGTTGAAAGCAAACCGATCAGTCCTGGGAAATTCACAACAACAACAATAACAACAACAACAACAACAACAACAACAACAACAAAAACTAATGAGTCTACCAAAAATCAACCTATTATACCTACAACAGATGCAAATGTAACCAAGACGTCAGCTACTGGTATCAAACCTAAAGGTAAACAACAGACAACAGCTACCAAAAAAGACACAAAAGATACAAAACCCAAAACAAGAAGTGGTCAGGCTAAGATGGACACAGTCACACCTCATCAAATTGACGTGATTACTTATGTGGCCGACCAATTTGACGAATGGGGACTTACCTACCTACTATAAAAAGCTGACGCATCCACCTATTCTATTGATGCACTCCGAACAATAACAGAGACCCACCCAAAAATCTACTATGATGGATCACTGGGAAAAAAGTCCATTAAGAAATTTGAAGATGCAAAAGAATCCATCATAGACATCAGCATCCGACGAGAACAATTTTACGACTGCAAAATTCCAATCCTGGCGATTCTGGTCAACGAGCTTCTAAAATTCCACGGAGTGCAGCATCAACCAATTCCAAAACACCATCAATGCAAACTCTTGGTCCTGGGAGACCTATGCGGTATCGACGGATACAAAGGACGGAAAAGAGATAGCTTCTGCCCTCCAAAACACATAAAGCCGTTCCTGTACCCGCTTTCTGAGGTTTTAACCTCAACCCTTTTTAGGGCTGTTATATGTTGCCATTTAGTAAGAGATTTCAATTTGGCTTGAAATCTCGACTCGAAAATACTATTGATAACCAAATATGATCCTTTGACCACCGTTCTCAATTAAAACCACAATACCTAACTCGACTATCAAAAATTGTTTTTGGTCTCTTAGACCGATTCTTTTGGTTTAAATAAAAATTTGTACACTATGTACTTTCAAAATAAATTCCAAGATAGGAAAATTTAAACTAAATCCGTGATTCTAATTGCAATTGTGGCTAACTCAAAATTGCTAATAGGAAATACCCATTACATAGACAACAGGGTTGAATTTGATATTATTAATTCTGGCGTTTCAGGTACGTTCCGGCTGGCGTTTGGTGTCTCCTCCCGGGTCCTTCTCCTCCCTTCCTACTCGGACATTAAAAGACGAGTGCGTGGGCCGATTCCCACTCGACTAAACATCAGGTGCCCCGAAAAGCGTGTAAGCACGGAACCGGGGTGACTTCATAAGAGTTGTGTCCAATCACGACTGACGTCTTATTCTATTGTGGTAGACACTTGTAATTCAGTAAATGCCATCCAAATTAGTGCGTGTTGAGTCCATTCCCACTCCTGATAGCCCTACATACAGGTCGTTTGGAACTTTACTGTCCCACGACCTGTTGGCTGAATTAAATAGCACTCTATGAGTTCATTAATGCGCCGGTGGATGGGGCACTACTTCCTTCCCCCGCGAATAATTAAATAACCCTCGTATGAGGGTATAAACTGGTCGCGAATTCCTTATAGGCGAATGCGACCTTAATTCAAAAAGTCAGTCAGTCTGATAATCCATCATTGATTCATCCACCTATGAAGATGTGTTCAAGACTAACAAAGCTGAACGAAGCCCACGTGAATTTACATCGTGTCAGGCAAAACCTGATACCCAAGCCTGATGAGATTGAAAATGTCAGGATGTTAAAAGTAGCCCAAGACCTGACAGAAGAGGTGTTTAAAGACGAAATCAAGAAGGAGCAAGAAGGATGGACTAAGAAGTACAGACTTCAGAAACAGCAGAGAGAACAGCAACAGAAACAGCAGGAACCAGATAGAGGTTTTGTGGACTGTCATGTGGACACGAAAGAGTTCTCCTCCTTCAGAAGAAGCAGACCCTATCCTGTGGAAAAGCCTGCAGTCAGACGGGGACGCAATCTTAGACGATAAGAGATTTACATAACCCCCAACAAAACAACCCTTTTCAGGGTTCCCTCAAACAATCTAGAAAGATATAGTAGTCAAATTGCCAAAATCTTTGTCTGTCTTTGTGCATTGGTAGGTTAAAAAATACAAGTGTGCCTATAAATACTTCGTTTCCCTGACTTGTAAGATAGGCTATGTGCTTTTTATATGTGTGAGCGATAATAAAGTGTGTTTGTAGGAAAAAAGTGAACGTGTTTCTTTTGGGTCCGCGCGTTCCATGTTATTGATGGTGGAATAGGTATTGTTAGTTTTTGTGTAAGGGGATGTTTTCCTTCACGTCAGAGATATAAAGCGGAGAGTTCGTCAGTCTGGCTACCCCAGCGTTCACTCGTTAACATTCAAAATGAGTAGAATCAGTAAACTGTTGGAACTCCAAATGCACGTGGAGTATGCCAGGCGACTACTGGACAAACTGGCCATGGATGCTATCCAGGAAAGTGCCGGGATAGAAGAGGAGGAGAAAGAAAAGAAGAAAAAAGAGGAGAAGGAAACAAAAAGACAGATCTTGCCTCATCTCATGATTATACCTCTGTGTGAGGTTAAGCCTGAGGTGAGGACGCCACCACCACCACCGCCACGTCAACCACAGCCACAACCACTACAACCAGTACCAAGAGCTGCTGTCCCCTAGATGGAAAACTGGGACGAAGAGTTGGAGAGACAGCGGCTAGAGTAGGAGCCGCAGAGACCTCATCATCCCCGGGTCTGGCATAGGAAAAGACAGAGGGAACAAGTTTTCACTATCCCTCAAACGGAGGTACATGATAGTGAAGCAACTCAATCCCCTCTGCACTCCCAAAAACAAATGTTAATTGGGAAAATGACTGGAGCCGCCGTTTCGTGTTTCGTGCCCGGCCTGGGAGGTGCCAACATTAACCAGGTGTATTTGGAGTTACAGAGAAAAAGCCCTTCTCAGGGCTAACCAGGTCTCTAGAAAAGAGAGACTGATCAAGTTGCCAAAAATAGTAGTGTTTGTGTGTGTATGTGTGCGTACGCGTACGTTTGTGTGTGTGTGTTTCTTTCCTTAAATAAACCCAATGTCTCTACACTCATGAGTGTTTGTTTTGTGTGAATGTGGAGTAGAGTGACTATAAACACTAACTCCTTTGCTGATGTGATTGTAGGTAATGGTGCGTTTTGTACATAAAACTTTTCTTCTCCAAATATATATTGATAGAAAGTATAGTAGTTTTGTTAGTATTAGTGTGTAATTTGTATAAAAATGTATTTTAGGTTAGCACTCTCATCCCTGTGGATTGTTTAGTAGGTGATATGGGTAGTTAGTAAGAGGAATGTTTTCCTTCACGTCCGTGCTTGAAACATATAAAGTAAAGCGTTCGTCATCCCGCCATTCAGCATAGAATAAAAATGGCAAGCAACCATTTGGACAAAATGAACTAGCTGCAGGAAGTGGTTGATGATATTTGGGATGGTGGAGGAAATGTTGGTAAGATTGGAGGATGGGTGTTATAGTCCCCACCGTCTCAAAAATGGAGATAAATAATTTAAGGAAGGCCAAGGAAAGGCTAAGGAAGACACAGAGGACAAAGAGAGAATGAGAAGATGTAATGAAAAATTAATGAAAGAAAAGGATAACGAAAAGAGGAAAAAGAGGAGATAGAGGTGAAGGAGGAAGAAGAGGAGAACAAAGATGAGAAGAAAAAGAAGAACGTAATGCAGAAAATAAGATGTTGCTGGAGGAGAAGACGAGAAGACAGAATTGGAAGACAAAGAAGAAGGAAGAAACCCAAAGGCTCTTTACAGGGCCACTCCATTGCCTGAAAAGGTATCTATTTTATCTTGCCATATTTGTGTATTTGTTTGTTTGTCTATGTCTGTGTCTCTATATATGTTTATATTGTCCCTAGAGTAATGCGTATTCACTGTTCCGCCCAAATGAGGTCAGACACTTGCAACATTATTGACAGTGTTCAGTACCGTGACGTCACCCCTGTTCAATTTCCTTGGAGGCTAAACAGGCCCACCCTGTTCCATTTTCTATTATGGGGCTATAGTGCAACCCCCTTAATTTGACTAGACGTCTACGGGAGGCTATAAGTTTTGAGGCCATACTGCAAACCCCCAAATTTAACATCGAAGTCTACGTGAGGCTATATCGACCCCCTTCACTACTAATCTTGATGAGCATAAGGTCGAAACTTTAGAAAATGCTGCTCGAACTGCTGACGTGTATTCCTTAGCTCATAAAGTTTCTTTTGTCAGGAAGTCTTCCACTCAGCAGTTGTCTGGTAAAAAAAAATATATTTTAACCTAATACGAGCCGTTCCAATTCTCAATCTGGCACAACTTTTAGAAATCAAGTTTCTGGTAAGATTGATCAGAAGTACTCATCTCTTCCTACGTGTACCTATTGCAAGAAGAAAGGACACGTTATTTCTGATTGCTACAAATTGAAAAATAAGCATCAGAATCAAGACAAGCCTATTCTAAATGCTCTTATTTCTAAGAGATCAAGGTCACGGTCATGTAAAGAAATCAGCAGGTTTGTTGCATCTAATAAACCCCAGTCTGATTTTATTATGGAGAATTATGAACCATTCATGTCGAAGGGTTCTATACCACTAATGAGTGATTCAGCCAATCCTATCCATAGGAGCTTCTCAGAGTCTTTTATTATCAGGTACGTTGCCATTTTCTGAGAAGTCTTCTTCTAATAAGAGTGTTCTTATTCAGGAAGTAGAGTGTGGCTTTGTTAATGATCCTCTCCATTGTGTAAACTTGCCATCAGACTTAGTCTCAGGACCTCGGACAGTCCGAACAGTGTCTTCTTTACCCATCGAGGGCATTCATTTATTACAAGTCAGTGACCTAGATGGAGATAAGATTGTGGTTAATCCACTTGTAACTAACAAGCCTTCTTTGGATCAGCAAATCGATCCTATTGAAAAAGAATTCCCTGTTTAATACCCAGCTTGTGCAGTTACTAGAGCTATGGCAAAGAAAGCTCTTGAGAATGATGTTGATCAGGCAAGTATTCCTTGAGCTGACACATGTATTGGTCAGGCTTTTGACGATGTCACTTTTACACAGTGATCCTCTTTTAACTACTCATTCTTTTTATTCTAATCAGGGTGACAAACGACAATCACTTATCGTTGAACAGGAAAAAAGATCTTGAGATCTCCTGTTTGTTTCAAAGGGTCATTAGTGAAACTGAATCCACAGAAGTACCTGTTTGTTATTTCATTAAAAATGGGATTTTTATGAGAAAATGGAGACCTCCCGAGGTACCTGCTGGTGACGAGTGGTCAGTGAACTATCAAACTGTAGCTCCAAAATCGTACAGACAAGAAATTCTAAGTCTGGCCTATAAAATGCCTTTGGCTGGTCATTTAGGGATTAATAAGACTTATCACAAGATCTTGAATCACTTCTATTGGCCAAAAATTAAAAGTGATGTTTGTAAATACTGCAAATCTTGTCACACTTGTCAAATGGTAGGAAAACCAAATCAGAAGATACCTAAGGCTCATCTGCAACCTATTTCTACATTTAAAGAACTATTTAGCAGAATAATGGTAGATTGTGTCTGTCCTATACCTAATACCAAGTCAGGTAAGCAATACTTGTTGAAAATAATGTTTGCGTCAACAAGATTCCCTCAGGAAATTCCTCCGAGGGATATTAATACTAAAACGGTAGTAAAAGCTTTGATCGTTTTTTTTTTTTACTCAGTTTGCCTTCCCAAATCTGTCCAATTTGATCAAGGGTCCAATTTTATGTCTGGAATTTTCCAGCAAGTTATGTACGAATTAGGCATCCAACAATTCAAATCTTCTGCCCATCACCCTGAGAGCCAAGGGGCTTTAGAAAGATTTCATCAAACTTGGAAAAATATGATTCGGTCATATTATTTTGATGCGGGTAAAGATTGGGATAAGGCATTCATTTACTATTGTTTGCTATTAGGAAGTCAGTTCAAGAATCTTTAGGATTCAGTCCCTTTGAACTAGATTGTGGACATACTGTGCGTGGACCACTGAAGTTGTTTAAAGAGAAACTTCATTCTAATGAAGATAGAGAAATTAATCTTCTCGATTATGTTTCCAAATTTAAGTATAAGTTGTCAAAGGCTTGTGAGGTTGCAGGAACTAATCTGCACTCTACACAGTAAAAAATGAAATTAAGGTATGATAAAAATACAAAGGAAGGGAGTTTTCAGCCTGGTGATAGAGTTCTGGCTCTCTTGCCCATTCTACAAAATCCTCTTCAGGCCAAGTATTATGATCCTTACACAGTTGAAAAGAAAGCAAATGATTTAAATTATATAATCAATACTACTGGGAGGCGAAAACAAAAACAACTTTGCCATATAAATATGTTAAATGAGTATGTTGATAGAGATAGCTACGTTAATCATGCAATTAATTTAGTTGTACTTCTTTCACACAGTGAGGGTCTAAGACATGAAATGCAGTCGGATTGTATTGACTTTGGAGTAACAAATCTTCGGAATTCACACATTATGAATAATCGGGACCAGAAACTTTCACAATTGCAGTAGCATGAAAAGAATGAACTAAAACAGTTATTACTTGAGTATGAGCACTTTATTTCCAGCTGTTTCTACAACAACAAATAAAATCAACCATGACGTTGAAATTGTAAATTCCACACCTGTGAAATAACAACCGTACAGAATGAACCCTCTCAAACAGAAATGTTCGAAAAAAGAATTTCAGAATTTGCTGGAGAATGATTTCATAGAGCCGAAAAAAAGTTACTGGAGTTCACCATGTATATTTGTTCCGAAACCAGATAATACTTCCCGCACGTACACTGATTACAGAAAGGTGATCAGTGTGACTAAAACAGATTCATTTCCATTATTAAAAATCGATGACTGCATTGATAAAATTGGAAATGCATGGTATGTCACCAAATTTGACCTTCTGAAAGGATTTTAGCAAATTCCACTGACGGAAAGGGCAAAAGAATTTCGGTGTTTGTGACTCCAGATGGACTTTTATCAATATAAAGTGATGCCGTTTGATATGAAAGGTTCACCTAGTACTTTTCAACGTTTAATTAACATAATTACATCTGGTCTAGATAACTGTCTGCTTACATCGATGATGTCATTATTTACAACGACACCTTGAAAGATCATTTAGCAAAAATTCGGAAATTCTTTGACAGACTCACTGATGCAAATCTGACAATTAATTTATCCAAAATTGAGTTTTGCCGTGCTTGGGTAACATTTTTAATACATATCGTGAGACGTGGACAAGTTAAACCCATAGATGTTAAGGTCATAGCTATCTCTGAATTCCCTGTGCCTGTCAGTAAAAAGCAACCGTTGCTAATTTTGGGTATGGCTAGATACTATCGGAAATTTTGTTCCAGTTTTTCCATAATTGCTGAACCCCTGAAAAATTTTTGAGCAAGAAAACCAAGTTTCATTGGTCTGAAAAATGTCAGTGGGCTTTTGATAAGGTAAAGGACATACTTAAGAGTGCTCCAAATTTTAGTCAATCATTTAAACTGTCTGTTGATGCAAGTGATGTTGGGGTTGGAGCAGTGTTGATTCAAGAAGACAAAAATGGTGTAGATCATCCAGTGTACTATTTTTCTAAGAAATTAAATAAGCACCAGAGAAAATATTCCACAATCGAGAAGGAAAGTTTGGCTTTGATACTGACATTACAACATTTTGAAGTTTACATTAGTTCAGTTCCTTCTACGATTATTGTGTTTAGTGATCACAACCCCCTTACTTTCATCTGCAAGATGAGAAACAAAAAGTTAGAGATTATTAAAGTGGAGTTTGATGTTGTAGGAATATAATATTGACATCAGGCACGTTAAGGGAAAAGGCAATTTAATAGCAGATGTCCTTTCACGTGTATAGGAATATATTGCTTCATGTATAATTTGTGTCATTCTTAAGATTTCATCTCATGTAAAAAAAAGAAAATTACCACATGTATCTTTGACTTATAGTAAAAAGAAAGCTTTATTGCGTAAATCTTTCTTTTTCTTTATGAGGGAAAGTGTTATGTACATCTAATTTAATTGTTCGTTAGGTTTTTATTTCATTACATGTTATTGTAATGTAACATTGTATGATGGACTTGACCTTGTCCAAAATTGAGTTCATTTCTGCTCGACCTGGTTGACTTTTTTTAAATTTCATTTTATGTAAACAACCAATACACAGATAAAATATTCTCTGTGTATGGGCTTAATATCATGAACTTTATTAATAGAAAAAGTGAATATGTTGATTTGGGTCAGGGTTTTGGACTTTCCTAAGTGAATTTTACAAGTTATGGTTTTGATTTTGTAAACATCAGGATCATTCTTGAAGGTTTTTTTCCATTAGGTAATGGGTTTTTTAATAGAAAATGCTAATTGTGACCTGAGGTCAAGTAGAGAACTAAATAATCTTGTAATTGTGAGGACTTGGTCATTGGTGCTTTAACCTCTAGCACTTTCAAGTTGTATATGATATGTTATGACCAGTAGTTTTGGGCAGGAATCTTTTTTGTTCAAATTATTGAATTCAAGTGATTATTTTCTTTGGAAATACAAAAAGTGCTCTGATAAAATTCTTGGATAAATACATTCACTGGAATTTATACTGAATTCAAACCTGGAATTATGTATCTGTGATTCAGCAAAAGACTGTTGACACATCAACACTTTAATAGCTACCACAGACACGTCATCGACTTCAGTTTTGAGATTTTTTCTGGACTGTTACTGAATTTTATTCAGGACTTTACATTACTAGGACTTGTGTCTGTAATTCTTTGATTATTTTGAGATTTAATTCGCAATACCATAAGTTGTTTTTTCTTATTTTCATTTTATATTCTATGGAAATAAATATATTTGTTAAATTTTACAAAACTTGTTGTCTTTCACTCTGTACTGTTACTTATTTGAATAGCATGGACTCGTAACACTGCATCCAGTAATCATCCGTTTATAAGAATATCTAACAACTGGAATTTTATATAGTGGAATTGACATTTTAGGTGGATATATTCTAAATTGGAATTAATGTATATGGCTTGGCAAACCTAATCTGAGTTTACAAACTTTGTCATCATAAACGAATTTTCATCCATTGTTGAAAAAGATGCTGTCTGTGTCAACTGTTATATTGATTTGGAAGGACATTTGCTCTTTGAACTATAATTTGTGGGGGAAAAAAATCTAGTTTTAAACATTAGTGGTTATAGTACTGTGCATTAGTAATTTGGCTAGCGTCTGGGACTATTTTCACGCGGAACAAATGAAAGGTGCAACGTCTGAACCAGTATAAAATAGGTTATTTATTCTTCTTTCTCTCTAACCTATTTCCATTAAAATAAAAACTATGTGATACACATAGTCATAAATGGGTAATAATTTAATAGTGAATTTATGAAACTCGTTGAATAATGTCCTGCTTTTGCTCCCCAAGGCTCGTTGAATAAAATCCAATTTCAGTAGCCAAGGCTCGCAAAAGCTGGATATTATTCTATTCGTTTCATAAATTCAATATTAAATCATTACCCACTTGAGATTCTATATTTATTACATTATGTCGGTGATATGATGTACCATAAATCCATTTGATATTTTGATATTACCTGCGCCCAATATCAAATCATAATACGTGAAGTTTAAGCACAGGATCAGAGACGTACGAACGAAACCTATATATATTATCTTTTAGCATGCACTTTATTTAGGAAACGTTCGGCGTGCTTTTGTGATGTGATGAAAGCAGAACCTTTAAGATGTTTTTATGTTATATGAACTTTTCTAAAACTCTTTGAATACGTTTAATGTTTAGCTTGTCAGGATTTGCAATCAAATAAAAACAGTTAAACTCGTTTCATACAACTCAAAACACTCCTTTAAAATGCTGTTAATACATAATGTGTTACGAACATCTACACCAAGTATTCGGTATGTGACGCCATAGATATTTATTCAAGCACAGAGGAAAACACTCGACATATATAAAAGTGCGAATTTTTTAATGCAATAAATAATGCAGTGTATTATTTATTCGCTTTGTTTATAAGACAGTACACCCCTCTTGTTTTTCAATCTTTTTGGTGAAAGTGCATTCCTCCAGACTTATTCACCTGTGCTTACTGCCCCGGCTTCTGACGGTAATTTACAACTGCATGGGTATATCATACATAATAAAGTAGCATTTGTAATACGATGGGAGTTTCATATTGCCACACAAGTTTGTTTGAGGAGGGTATTGTTGGGGGGTGGGAGGGTGTTTATTTTCTTACTTACTTGGGGCAACTATCGTTTGGGCCAGTTGATATTTGCTTCTGTTCGGGCGTACACGTATATACGTATCAATACGGTCAACAATATTTTGTACATTTTGTTCAAGTTAAGAATGTACTTTTGGTCTTGAAACTTGACTAGAATGTTAAACAGGGCAAAAGACAGTTACAAGGGATTAAAATAGGAAAACGGTATGGGCTGGGACAGCCTTTGTAACATGTATTGTCTCCTTTCAAATGAGTGGAGCATTTGTAAGACACCACCACCAAAACACATCTTTAATTACTTACTAGCTAGGTTAAAGTTTGATTAAGCATATAAATCGGATCTCAGCACAATGCGTGGATCGCTTTTATGGCAGTGCCGAGTTATTGTAGGTTCTCTTATATGGAAATGTTCAAGTTTAATTATTCTGACAACAAGATGTAGACAGGTAGACGGTTAGTCTTCAGTCAAGCCTACATTCGCTAATTCAGAGATCGATTCCCACCACTCTTTGCGATGAATCTACAAATAATCAACTCGCACTTGTCATTGCTGGTAAACCCGGACTTAAACGCAATTACTTTTTCCTCGACTGGTTATATTCCTTGGAAAACTCTTTCTAATTCATTTATGGAAATTTGATTTTGTCTATGCATTTAGCTTCCTGAGTTGCCATTTTTAACACATTGATACCTGTAGATCAAAAACATGCTTAAAAACAAGAACAAACTCACGTATTACGAAGAGAACAGGAAACGTCATTTGCAGATATTTAATGATGATATTATAATATTATGTTGTATATCAAACTTAATTTAAAAAAAAAAAAAATAAGTTATGCGTCACATCAGTGAAGGTTACGAGATCGAAAGGGAGGGCGTAAACAAATGTCCCTTTTAAAATGCAGTTTGGTGAATGTAAGCCATCAAACTCGACCCATTTTCTGCCGACATAATTTTTCTTGGTACATTCGCCTTGTAACAATGTTATACAAGTGCTTTCCACCCCATCCCCACCCTCCCATGTATAAAAGTCATATCAGGTATTTAATATAACTAACTAGATCATAATGTAAGGCATCAAGTCGTAATTAAAATTCTCAAAAAATGATTTTGACATATGAAAAATATCGAAAACGAATAAAAAAATATAAAATAAAAAAAATAACTATGTTTTCAAAGTCAATAAGAGAGCAAATATTTTCTGAGGTTTATTCTATTTAGCATAAAAAAGAAAGATATTTTCATCGATAAGATCTCCAGTACTTAGTAGGTTCATATTTACTTTGTTTCCTTCGTGTCCACTTACCTACCTACCCAACGGTTCACGTAACAACCTATCTATACAACTGCCAAGATGTATAACTAAAAAACATACATGCATATATATAATACATTTGCAATATATAATTATCAAAAGAATAGAAGTCTTTATTTATATAATGTGTTAGATATAGTGCTTATTGGTTCCTTATGGATGTTATACCCATGTTATCTGGCCAATGTTATACCCATGTTATCTGGCCAATGGCGATGGAAATTGTGGCCTATTATTGTTTTAACATGCAGATGCAGATACAAAGCGCAGTGAATAGTTATAACATTAAAATTCAACATGTCGCCGATGACCACAACTGACTTTTAGCTAGCTTTTATTCCCTGAGTAGTACGCACAGAAAACTAATAAAACTGGGGTAGGTGGAAGTTGTCATATTTGGAGTTTGAGATCATATTATCATAACAATACTTCGTTATTCTTTCACCCATGTGTGGTGTATTACTCAGTGGGATCCATTAATCTTAACTGGCGTTTACTAGCAACATCTCTGACATTTCCTCAGACGGATGAATACCTTGAGTGTAATTCATTATCGCCATTTTGGAACTGTTTGACACTGGACTAAAACATGTCTGTGTTCTATGTACAGGCGCCATATTTTCTACATTGGGAAAGACCCAAGATATTAACAAAAAGGTTACCCGAACGAAATAGCCGGACTTCTGGCGAATTTAAAAAATTGAACATAGTAATACAGCGTATTAGACATTATTTTTCTCTCGCCAAAGGCCAGAGGGGTTACAGCTAGATGGGTCTTTTGATGTGCTTAGGAAGCTAGAGGATACGATTTCTCCACTGTGTAACAGGATGACGCTTGGTTGTGATTGGATTTAACGAAGACAGTTTACGCAGTTTCGCAAATGAGATGCGTATTTATAATGTAATTGAACAACGAATCTGACACCATATTCTGCGCATAAAGTCCAACAATAGATTTAACAGAACGATGCTATAAGGAAATTGTTTCGTTCCTAAATGGAATTTTTCAGAACTTGTAACTTCAACGAGTAATCAAACAAGAATCAACATATGGGACGTATAAAGAAATATAATTAGGATATAGATGTGTATGTGTTTGTGTGTGTGTGTGATTTGGATTTTTAACGTAGCTTTAACAATTTTTCAGTCATATCGCCTCGATGTCTGCAGTGTGGCAGTTTAAAGTGATGTATAGCACTGAGGCATCATGCCGCACACATGTAGCATCATGTTCCACCCAGTCATATTATCCTGACACCAGGCCGACCAGTCCTAATACTAACCTCTTATTGCTGAGCGCCTAGCGAGGCAGCTGTTTGTACCATTTTTACAAGTCTTTGGTATGACTCAGCCGGGGTTCGAACCCACAACCCAGGGCCGGATTATCCATAGGGCAAAGTGGGCAACGTGCCCAGGGCTCCCGAGGCTCAAGGGGCCCCGCATATTATTGTCTGATGTCACAGGCAGTATTGTTAATAGTACTGTAACCATGTCTATGGAAAAGGTAGGACATCTATGGGCCCCTATGTTGGCTGTGCCCAGGGCCCCAAAAGGCCTTAATTTGGACTGCCACAACCTCCCGCATCCGGGGCGGACGCTTTAATCACTAGGCCACCGGAGCGGCATTATATGGATCTCTCACCATGGATGATCAATGTATAGAATTTATACGCAAATGTGAACAATGTATGATTATATCATCAAAGTTAACAGAGCATAGACTTTGTACAAAAACATGAATAGTGTACGTTTCATCCGCCAAAAAATGGATGTATTATTGACTTTCACTAATATATCGATAACGAATTATTGATTTCACTCATATAGTGATACTAAATAATATTGATTACAAACGGAACAAGTGTCTCGTTGCATCCTGTTGACCAACACGATGTATTTCTGGTTCCACTGCTCTCTTATGGCCAGTGAACTACTACTACGCGTGGCCCGCCCCTCCCAATCTGCCGAAGGACTCCGTACAAATCTATTGGTCCCGCTGCTTTGGTCCCTTACTGAGAGTAAACCAATATCGTCCTTTGTGGTCCCTTACTGAGAGTAAACCAATATCGTCCTTTGAGCCAAAGTCACTGTCGACAACAGTATACGTGTTTCACGAAACCCCACAAAGTTCTTCAACTCACCGTTACATAAACATCTTAGAGCTTAAGATTGATCCAATAAAGTGGACAGCGTCAGACAGAATGTGTTGTGTTGTGCTAAGACAACGAAAGTTTACACTAAAAGTACCCTGGTATGGTGAAAATCCGCAAATAAAGAACTCGAGGTAATCGGGTTTGTCATTATAGGCATTTTCCGCGTGCAGCAATGGGTAAACTGAACAGAGTTATTTGAATCAACACGACTAAAAATAAAGCACCCATCGGGCAACGCTGTACTCAACAACGAAACCCAACTCCACACAATTTCGTGACAGACTGATTCTTTTAATTAGGCATAAATTTTTGTCAAAAGCTAAATTCATTTATTTGTTTAATTTACATATATGTCGGTCAGGCTAGCTATGTATCAGAAACGAACAGAACATAACTTGTTAAATTAAACTCTTTAAGGCCACCAGGTGGCATACCGGAGTAAAAATATTTAAAATTATATATTTCATATGGGTGACAAATATAGCATACAGATTCAAAAACATAATAACGTTGTATATGTAAATTTAGGTGCTTATTATTATTATTATTATTATTATTATTATTAAATCAGAATAAAGACCAGAAAACATATATAATGGGGTAAACTAATACACATGTAGGGGATGTGCAGCTAGGGTTATAAAAAAAAAAAAAACGACAAACAGATGGATGAATCAAAAGGACCTATACACCAACCAACTTACCCATCTTTCTTTCTACTCACCCATATATCAATACGCGGTCTGTCTGTCACTCTTTAAAGCATTTGCGATTGAGATTTTGTTAAAGCAATAAAAGTGTCAAACTATTCCAGTCAGATAAGAGACATTTAATTCTTTGTGAGTGGTGAACAGTTCAATTAGAATTTCAGTCCACAGTAGTAAGATTTACAGACTGAGGGACATTGGTAGACCCACTGTTTATTTCAAACCAATTATAAAGACGTGGTGAATTCAAGTTATAAACTCAACTAAAGGTCTTTACAGTGTCACATTTTGGTGGTCAGTAAATTTACTAAAGTTGTTGTTAAAGGCAAAATGCCGGGTCGGTGCTCGGGTAATCCGTCGGACAATGGGAGTAATTATAGGAGTAAATATTTACTTGAACATCGATAGCAATTGTCCCGAAAATGAACAATAGTCGGACATCACTGATCAGTCCTTTAGCTTTGAATGGCGAGCTTTACTGATATTTGTGGTTGATTTGAATTTCTAAGGAGAACAAAATAAACGAGCACTTAAAAACGAAAGTTCAACTTGTTTTTCACACTTTTATTCACACATTATCTAGCGACTGGAATGATTTTAATGTCATTGACAATAATCTAAAGAAAACACAGAAGCCTTTTGACACAATCATTACTTTTAAAACGCCTATACATGTAAAACAAAAGCAAAACGAGGTTTTTATTTGTTTCTTTTTCCTTTTTTGAAGCATTAAAGTATCGAGATCTTCCAGACAGGCTAAACTTCGTAGAATTATCACAATAAGATGAATTCCATTAACAATTTTTGTCATATGACCGGACCCTTTTTTCATTGTTTATAAAGAGACTAATTAATAACATCATTAGCTCTTCACCCTGTTTTTCCTCTTTATGACTAAAATTTACATTTAACAGCATCAATAATTGTGAATTAGACATTAGTCTTATTTTATCCACTTTTACAGTTACAGTGCAAGAGTAAGTTGGCATGATAAAAAAAAAAATCCCGTTGAAGCTCGAGCTGAGTCAGACTTCAGCTTAATTACTCATGTAACTGGCATCTTCACAGTAACACTTATTCTACGGCATGCAAATTTGTTTCAGTGCAAACGATAATAGTGTTCAAAACTAAATGATACAATATCCCAGACTCTTGTACTAAAAGCTTCCTTGTAGTTTGAAGCCTATCTGCCTAATTAGTTGAGAAATTTGAGAAAGGGTTTTAGAATGGGACAGAACAAATTGTATTGGTGGTTGGAGCGACTTAAAGCCTTTATTACCGAGAGTCAGGAAGTGGTTCAACGAAAGATTATCACAACTAACCACACTCTGTCAACAAAATGCGATTCTGTTGGAAGCTGGCAATTTCCGATATGTTTCTAAAAATGGGCCACCCACGTTGTTTGTATGCGTATAGGAAGCACTCAGAGCGGTGGCTTTGTGCCACTCACCCAATAATTCCAATCATCACAGTCTTACAACACTTACGAATCTGCGTCGAAAATCCATCTTATTTCTGCGGATTTGCAGGCAAAAGGTGCACAAATGATCCAATATGTTGTTCGTCTGTTCTTCTAGTACATCAAGACAATTCTTCGTTACCAAACACCTCATACATTATGTGTTACAACACAAGCAAATGCTTGTATGACAACAGATATGATGGCTGGTATAAAGAGACATTTTGAAAGAAATTAAACCGAGGCTGACTTGTAGACCGCCCCTGTACCATTTAATGGACTTTTACCTAAACTTTTGTATTAGCAGAATACAAATAATCTTGCAATTACAAAATCTGTATGCAATACAATTATATTGCATTTAATCATGGAGAGACTTGAGAAATATGGACTGGACTGAAATTCACCGACTGAGTTCCAAGAGGAAACAAACAAATCACATGCAGAAAGTCTGAGAACCTGGCCAAGCGCTTTTGAGATCTTTGGATCCATTTTTCGAGGTGGAGGATAGAACCGAATAACAATTATAAACACAAAACGTGAAAAAATATTTACATCATGTTGCCTTGCCATTATCAAAAGCAAAGAATATAATCCTAATATATACTTTAAAAATAACCCAGAAAATTATATACTTTGAACTAATTATATATTTTAGAAAATAAGGTATTTCGGTATGGCAACAAAACTCTTTTGGGTTGAATTTGCCTACATTTGACCTATTTAACTGACACAAAGGACGTAAATGTTCAGATTATTAGTTATAAGTTAAGTCCTGCATGTTTAAATAAGCAATATGCATGTCTCGCGTATGCAGACAAAGGTGAACATTTTCTATGAAATATTTGGTTCAACGTATTAAGTCAAGAGTAAAGCTTTGCTTCAGTTTAACCCTAAGTACATAAAGTTCCCGATGTCAACTAATTCCACACGAGTGTATATTTCTGCCTGAAATCTTTACATGCTACTACAAACCAATCATTAGGATACACCCAACTGACCCGGATTTGAAGTCACCGATTGGTAATTGGTCTTTTGCTGTCACAACCAACGGTGAGTTGTAAACCGAACACACTACCGTGCGACAGAACGGCGAACAAAGCGAGCCCAAGCAGCTACTTCAATATGTGTGCCACTACGAGGGCTGTCAATGTCACCGTCTCTGTTCTAAGTCGCGCTGGATTGATTGACCCGTGTACTTTTAGACTGGTTACCTGTCTTCTGTGGATCCTAATCTGATTTTGAAAGCTTAATTTATACCCGACTCACTATATTTAAATGAGAGTGATTCTTTTGCAACCTCATATTAAGCAAAGAGTGGAGAACAGGTATACATTATAGCAGTTGTGTGAAGGTAAACTATTATCAAACAAACGCTCAACATAATGCTATTACATCTCTGTCTAATATGATGAAAATGACTGTTTCTTATGAAATTCGCAAACTGGATTGCAGTGGCCGTGTAATGACAAAGAAGTCATAAATTTCCTTTCTTAAGTAGACACTGTCTGTGTGTCTGAAAGATTTTAAACGGCGAAGTTAATGCTTTGCTCTCTACGTAGAGCGTGAAAGTGTAGAATGAATTTCTTGGAAGAGACTTTCCAGTCTGAGACGGAGAATAATCCGCCGTGTGATGATCAGGCGATTAATTTACTAAGTTTTGTGGATATGGCATCGAGTAATATAAAACTTGCGCTGGATAAACCATCCATGTCCAAGCGGAAAGTCAACCATAGAAAATATATTCAGAAACAACTCAAGCGTTGTGGAAATTCACCCAAAGATGGCCAAGAATATCGTGTAAGTGATTCGAACCATAAAAGTCCCAGTCGAAGTCACAGAAAAGAAACATCTCAAATTGGACTTCAGATTAAGTCCTTGCAGGCTCTGTTTGACCCTAAGACGCTTCATGAGAAATGCTGTGCAGATCCAAATTCAAAAAGCAGTGGAGGGGGTAACTGTAAAATGCCCCTCAGAAAGAGAGATCTCCCTGCATCATTCTTTATAGAACCAGCATTGACTCGATGTGATAGAAGATATTATGCATGTGTACAAAATTCGATGATAGAAAATACCCAAGGCTTTCAGGACCTCTCCCTTGACGAAGGTGTGCCAAGTTTGCCGGCAGATACAGTTGAATCCATACTTGGACCGACAGATTTGTCGGTCCTATTATCAGAGCAGTGGTCGGATCAAGTCCCGGTTCGGGAAATGTCGGGAACGCCTGGATGTGATACTAGCATTGAAAATTGTTCTCCAAGATCTTATTCCGATTCATCTGACGGCTTGTACAGTGTATCTCCAGACTCAAAAGACCAAAATGCATCTATTTGGAACACCACTTCCTGCGCTCAAGAACAAACTCAGAGACCTTGGCGAAATGAACTTGCCAGTTTGACCATGGATTGTCTCTCACCCAACGAATATTTGAATGAAAACGGATGTAATTTTGATAGTTTCCAAACCAACTTCGTTGGTGATCAGTATTCAAATATTGAACGAAATTATACCACGAATGCCCCATCATATCTGGAACATTCATTTCCGATGCCCAATCTTATTGAACAAAATTCGTTACCAACATTTCCTCAAGCTTTCAGTACTTCCCTTGGAACGGGAATTCAAGGAAACTATAGCTGGACGACGTCACAGCAACCTCAACCTTGTTATACATACTTATGAATATATATATATATATATGCATATATATACATATATATATATATATATATATATATATATATATATATATATATATATGCTTGTTTGCCAGTGTTTTCAAATGTCAATGAGATACGGTTAAAGTAAATTCTTTCAAATGTCAATTTTGGGGTTTCAATTCACATCGCATATGATCTCTTTTTTACTGTTTGCCTGTCTTAGTAATCACATTGTTAATTTCTTTTTATATTTTGATTCCTGTACGATATTAGGTCAGATCTGAACGCCAGTGTTAAACTGATTCTAAATATTAAGTACAACTGACATTCGTGTTTTGTGCTAAAATAAAACACAAAAATTATAATGCGTCTGAAAATTATAACTTTGAATTCTTTGTGATTATTTTTGTTACACCTTTAGTGTTGAACAGCTATTGTTAGAATTCGGTTCGATTTAGATTTGACACGCAGTTTTATATTGCACTTCCACGAAGGTGAGAGGAATAAGTACAACAGAGGCGAAGTAAATGACTAAAAAAATGGGATTTTAAGCAGACATAGGTCAATATGTAATGCGTCACTCAATTTTCTGAATGAAATTTATCGTTTTCGAACTGTATACTTTAGACCTAATATATTTTAATGTTTGTGTTCAGACATAAGGGTTTATATTTAGATATTTTTATACAGTAATAATAAAGCAAACGTTTTATAAGAAATAAATCTTTCAACAGATGTGTTATGTGCATAATTCAGTTTAAGAAATTTACGACATAGTCTAGAAAACAATCCTGTTGTTTGGAAGATAAATTTGCACTTATTCATTCAGATTATTGGCAATTATTTATATGTAGATCATAATGATACATTGGTTCATACATACAACCAAACTTACCAAAATCAGTTTGTCATGTGATATCAAATGCTTGTATTATTTACCTGAGTAGTGAGCATTATTTACCTGTGAGCAGTGAGTAGTGTACAGTTTTGTGCACCAGTTTTGACTGTTGTTTGTCACTCATTGTTCAATATAAAGTATATAGTATATATATATATATATATATATATATATATATATATATATATATATATATATATATATATATATATATATATGTAAACATTATACAATTTTATACAGTAGATTTCAAAATAAGTATAAAAGGATGCACACCTTAATTGTGAACAGCTATAACAACCCTTGATTTTAGGTTTTTAGTCTGAATTAATTGTGAATAGAACACATATGACCCAAAGAAAAAAAATTTTTAAAAAGTTGCTGGTAATATATTTGAAACTAAACTAAATATTTCGTAGAATAACAACGAGGGTTAGGCTAAAGGTGGTGTTTGGCCCTTTAACAGCATAATGTCGAAGCAGCTTTCTATCCCAGAAGCTGTAAATAAAAAGCTGAAACATCAGGTTATATGGTTATATACTATTAATAATATTGCAAAGATTCTCTCTCTCTCTCTCTCTCTCTCTCTCTCTCTCTCTCTCTCTCTCTGCTGCACCTTCCAACTATCACATCTACTTAGATAACTATCTTCCGATCCATTCCACCTGTCTGTGCATCTATGAGCCTATTTGTTATCTACCGATTGATGTATCATTATACCCATCTATCTTTGGCTAAATTTCAAACTTTCAAATAGCTCTTAAAATGACGATACATCTTGTATTGAGATGATCTATTATTTTTCTGCGGTTGACGCAAATGTTTAATAATGCTTAAGAACACACGGTACTAATTATGTTGAAAAATGGGAACCAGCCTGGGAATGGGTGAACATAATGTAGAGTATATATGGGTTTGGATGGCCACGATTGGTTAATAATGTAATTTATTTTTTGGGAAAAACAACCTTTGGAGAGCTTATCCTAGTTGTAACTGAAAAAAAATAGAAACATTGTTTTATTGATTGAATTTCAGTCCTTTAACGGTCTTGAATTTGGAACACTCACTACTGAAATTAGCACATGACTCTTTGGTGCGGAATTGAAAGCACATGTTTCAAACACATGTAGGTCCAGAAAATGCCGCGGCTCATATCCTTTTCTCTACACAGAAGCTGACATCCAGGTTTCATCTATACTGATAAATATAAGTTTGATCATGAGCATTCAGAAATTTTAAGTTATTTAATTTTTAATATCATGGTGTTTACATAGGTTTACTATGGGAACTAAATTAGTACCGTTGAGTCCTATAGACAGCTACAGCAATACAGTGACTCCACAAATGCAGGTGCAATTAACTTTACTATAAATGCACTCATATTGTTATATTTGGGGATAACAAGCAAAATTAATACCTTTTGGAAATTACAGAGTGACCTTCAGTGTGTTATATTAAACACATATTCAGATATATCAACTGTTACCAAGAAAGGGGGAGGCGGTGCAGTGTGTAGAGTGTGTAAATTTGACTATGTTAGCTGGAGTGTTTTGCAATTTGGTTTATATCTATGCAATTACTTATATAAAGTTTATACAATTTACCATTTATAGAGTAATTATGGTGAGCAATATGATATTTAATAGTTGTGTTTTGAAACATAATGCTTCAGATATGATCACTTAGGTCTCTTCCACCATGCTTAATGGTGATGACCTCTCATGACTTTGCATCTCACTAATTTCTTTCAGTGAATGTTTTGAAACTTCATATTTTGTATTTTAATGGACTTCTGTCTACCTTACTTTAGTTTTAAATTATATGTCTTCTAGGCGGAATTTTAGGTAATTTCTGTCATTTAAATCTCTTTTGCTGTAATAATACATGCACATATAGATGGTCACCTTGACCTTTTACTCATTAATTACATAATATGACAAGGCTGGTAATATATTTCAGTATTAAATTGAAGAGAGATAAATGGTGATATTAGAAAAGGTGACTCTTATTAGACAGGTTTATTTTAATATTTTTTTCTGATTTTCTTAAATATAGCTCAAATACTTAAGTGTTGCCTGAAATGCACCGTTGCTATATAGGTGAACATGAACTTGCAATATAATTTAATATTCACTACTGTAATCTTTAACAAGCAAAACTATGCACATTGCTTACTTATGCACGGTACTAATTATACTGAAAAATGGGAACCAGCCTGGAAATGGGTGAACATAAAATAGAGTATATATGGGTTTGGATGGCCACGATTGGTTAATAATGTAAGTTATTGTTTAGGAAAATGAATCTTTGGAGAGCTTATTCAAGTTGTAACTGAAAACAAAATAGAGACATTGTTTTATTGATGGAATTTCAGTCCTTTAACAGTCTTGAATTTGGAACACAACACTCATTACTGAAAATAGCACATGACTCTTTGGTGCGGAATTGAAAGCACATGTTTCAAACACATGTAGGTCCAGAAAATGCCGCGGCTCATATCCTTTTCTCTACACAGAAGCTGACATCCAGGTTTCATATATACTGATAAATATAAGTTTGATCATGAGCACTCAGAAATTTTAAGTTATTTAATTTTTAATATCATGGTGTTTACATGGGTCTACTATGGGAACTGAATTAATACAGTGAGTCCTTAAGGGAAGTTCAGTTGGTAGAGCGTCGGACTCGTAATCAATGGGACACGAGTCCGATACAAACACGTCCCACACTTGAGGCCATTTTATTATTTTGTTTTCATTTCATTTTAGTTATAAGTATGGGTATTGTTTCCACAACTGTTCAGTTCACAGTAATTTTTATAGGTTCTTTTGGTGGACCTTTGAAACATTAGAGGTGAAATCAAGGCTAACAATGATCGTGAGTGTCATCTCTGTCTCTCTCTTTCTATGAACTGCTGCGCGTTTACCTAGCAAAAATACGAGCGCAGAAGTACTAATCAAAAGTTTCCTGGAAGTTACTATGTAAAGCACAATTGCAAATCAATACATGCTGGCAAAATTAGCTTATCACCCCCAATTGTTATAAATAAGTCTTTTTCAAGGTGTCATGAATTTGATCCATGTACTGACAGTATTGTCTGTGTGCTCTGAATGATTAAACAATCGGGCCACTAGAAAGGAATCTACATGTGTAGCATATCGCACCTATTTTCTTTTTAAACAAAGTTTGTTTGACATTTGGATACGCTGCCTTATAATGTAAGCAGAGCTTTCTTGAAGGCATATACAAAATTAAACAAATCTAATTACAAAATCCCTACAGTAAATCTCAGTTTTGTTTCAATAAATATACATTTTAAACCATCAGTCAGGTCTTATTCATTCTGGATGAAAACCAGTATATCTGTGTTCAGTCCAGTAGCAAATAATATTTGCAGTCGGAATTTATTTTCGAAGACACGAAACAGTGTTCCTACATCATAAATCTGTTCATGACAGCCCAAAAAGTGACCCACATTATAAATGATTTTACCTTGTACTGAGGTATGCTGTAATAAGACTCTGCCATAACAGTGGATAAACACACTCATATAAGGCATTTATTGATGCGAAAACACTTTATGATTGGTTTACATTAGCACAAAAATTATTACTAAGTGAAAAATTTGCATTGATAAAACAAAAAATTCAAACATTTTACCGGGATCAATGACTGACCGTACCCGCTCTGAGAGGAAAGGGAGTGTACTAAAAGATTTTATTATGAGCGAAAACTGAAGTAAAAAAAGAAAACTCAAATAGAACAACTGTTGAACCTGGACTGGAGAAGATGTGTAAATTAGAGATGTTTTGATTTTTAAAGATAATTTTGACCTACAGGTAGTTATTTCTATGTTTGAAATTCGCTTTCAGTTTTGGCTATTTATGTGCAAAGGTTCAAACTAAAATAGCCAATGAATAGAAAGCGAATTGTAATATTCAAATAATAATAATAAAAAAACATTTAGGTAAAAAGATAATTTTATTGCTTCAAAAATCAAAGGACAGAGGAAAACTTCGATAACATTTACGTATCGTTCATTTCAGAGGTTCATGATTGTAAAAGAAACAAATTAAACAAGCAACAAACTACCAAACGAAAGAACTAACAAACAATAAAAATTGGTTGTGCATGCCTCTGATGAAAAAAGGAAGAAAACTTCAACCCATGTCTAAATCCATTCTTAGAACTTACATTATAGCAAAGCATGTAGAGCTCTAATTCCAACTGACATATGTAAAAGTCCTGGCGATAATTAATTAATTCTAATTTCATTGTTTCTGTTCGATAAAGATTTCATATACATTTCTAGCGTCAGCATGGTGATCACATTGAGATCAAAGTTTGATTATACGAAATAATCATAGTGACACAAAATTTCTTAGATCATTGATGGCATATTAGGCGAGATCAGTAGCATCAGACATTCATTGCACTCTATCCTGATCAACTCTCCCCATCATAAACGGACACCTATCGTAAGATGTTCCAGAGAAAACCAATGTAATCTATGAATATAGTATTAGATCCTTTAAATAGGACCGTTGGTTTGAATGTTCTACAAAATTGTAACAAAATATCCTTTGAATGTTTTCCTTTTTTGCGAACAAATTATTCCAACCGTCGCTGCCCCGTTTATTCACCCTATTTCACTTGTACTAAGGCTTTATGTTAAGGAGGGTTTTAGACTTTTCTACCTGTTGGACCCTTGAAAGAACGTTCTCAAGCGAATTAACTGAATCACTGTTGTTCATTCCGCAGGTGCACCACATAAAAAATGGAGCACTTCAGGTATCTTGTCGAGGCTGTGCGTACTTGATTTCAGTAATATTAATTCCTAAGTGGAAGTCAAATATTTCGAAACATGAACACTGTCGCATTGATGAATTGTTGTTCATTAAATTTAGATTAGTAAAAGCGGAGTTGACACGAGGACACTGGCGGGAGAAAAACTTATTAAAAACAGCAAATGGAATGATGATTTTTTGGTTTAATAATGCTTCATTTAGCTGGAATTAGTGTATCCAAGATAAACCTTGCTTAAAAACTATCACGCACGAGTGCTGTATTTATAGTACTGTACCTGTATTTTACAATAGACTGCCATATGGAAGGTATTTGTTTGTGTCAATATTTAAATGAAATGTAACTCTAAATTCAGGAACTAAAAGTTTGTTAACACCACAGAGATTTTACGTTATACCTATAATCGATAAATAGAAGAATGTTCATTAGACATTTTATGAAACTTGCTGAAAATCAGACTCATCTAACGTTTCATCAATATTAAGTTGCATATTACATTACATTGAAATAGAAAAATGCTTTGTAACGTTATGCCAAAGAAACAAAATTTTACAAAAAAGTGAAATTTGGGCCATAACTCCTGTGATGATGAAGAACTCTGAAAAATCAAACATAAAATTTGAACTGGGTAATCCTTTACAAAATAATTATTCAGCAATCAAAGTGTAAATGGACGGGCAATCAGGGGCCATTACTCTTGTAATTGATGACGTAGAAGACTGTAAATCCAACTCATCCGCGGTCAACGTTAGTACAAACGTGCCTAGCACGTCTATTAGAAATCCAAACCTCTACTGTAATGCAATCCCGTGCATGTGGAAACGAAAATGCTGATTCTAGTTATTCGTGGACCATTACCTCGACTACATGAGGCTGGCAATAGAACTCTTTTGTGGTCTAAACAGTATAAAGCTGGAATAAAATTCCATAGAAATTCTATGAGTCTTCCTAAAGTTATGGTTCGGAAACCAAAGTTCAGGGGGCTTGTTTAACCAGGCGCCACGTTTCATCTAATCAATGTCATATAGAGATGAAATTCTGACCTTCACAATTTATCGATTTCATCAAATATAAAGTATCCAGATTTGGTTGAAATCTAATAATCCCTGGTAAAGTAAATTACGAACTGAGGGGAGGATGGACAGCGTGATTTCAGAACGGCTTTGACGACTTCATCCAGCTAGGCCTCTTCATGCTTCCAGATTGTGAGATAAAGGTAGATTTGTTGATATTTAAGTGATGTATTTAGGACAAATCATGTTGTTTCCTTTTTCTCTTTAATATGGTTGCTCTTGTCACGTCCATTCGTTGTTTTCAATTACTAAAAGGTCTGTATTTGTTTTGGCATCGATATGGGAAATCAAAACTGACTCAGGAAATGCGAAAGGACTGCTTAAACAAGAATTAGCATCAAAGCAGACATACATGTATCTTTGAAGAAACAGTCTATGATACCTCATATGGACATGTATAGTTCATATAACAATATAGGATACCTCATATGGACATGTATAGTTCATATAACAATATAGGATACCTCAGATAGACATGCATCTTTTGATACAACGGTATATGATAAGTCAGATGGACATGTATCTTTTGATACAACGGTATATGATAAGTCAGATGGACATGTATCTTTTGATACAACGGTATATGATAAGTCAGATGGACATGTATCTTTTGATACAACGGTATATGATAAGTCAGATGGACATGTATCTTTGATACAACGGTATATGATAAGTCAGATGGACATGTATCTTTTGATACAACGGTATATGATAAGTCAGATGGACATGTATCTTTGATACAACGGTATATGATAAGTCAGATGGACATGTATCTTTGATACAACGGTATATGATAAGTCAGATGGACATGTATCTTTTGATACAACGGTATATGATAAGTCAGATGGACATGTATCTTTGATAAAACAATATATGATATCGCAGATAATTTAAGTGTATTATTGGTCTGTTATAGCCCAGGCTACCACCACTCTAAATCCACACTGTGAACCATCCTCATCCCCAGAATATCAAAACCACAACAAAAGGAATCAACACCACTGAAAATTATCAGTGTACATGCACAGTTTGTAATGAACACAAAATTTTCTGCAGATGGTGCATACAACTAAGTCATGTATCGGCATATACACATTGTGTTCGCATAAACCAAATAAATCTGGTAGTGACGTCTTCCCTGATAATTATGAAATCTACCGTAAAGACCATGGTGATAGAATAGGAGCCTTAACCGATCAGCTTATAAACTCAGAACCACCTGTATTACCCTCCAAAGCAGAGCAGATATCAATTCAGATAAAATAAGAAGGATGTAAAGACGCGTAAATTAAGGGCTTTATAGACCATATGATACTTTAAAATGTTACGAATATGTAATTAAATTACTTGTGTGTTAGTTTTAAATTCCTTTTATTTTATTTTTGTTTCATTACATTTTATTGTAATGATTATTTTTACTGGATTTTTGATATTTTTCCCCGTAAATTCAGTCTTTTGTTTTGACGCAAAGGTCATCTTCAGCCTACGTGTTAGCTCTGTTGTAAACAGTTTTATTTTTAAATTCATTTCCAGCATGAGAATCTGATTCTTAGATAGGGCTATTCTAGCTACGTGCTAAATGGCATTTTTCTTATTGCGCTGTTCAAATCAGTGATCACGTCACCCTGTCACGTGAGCCACCATGTGATCAAAAATCGAGGCTTAAAACAGCCATTTTGCTAGTAGACTGGTCAGTCGTAATTTTTACACCTCAGAGCTCAAGGTGTTTTATTGTTGAAGCCAGATTGTTTTGAAGTTCATCTATTTTTTTGGATTTAATAATTTATTTTCTAGAAAACTACACAAGTGCTTCTTCTTTGTATAAAATACTTGGACAAAGACATTCAGTGGAAATTTATTCTGGAATTCTAAACGGAACATTATAAATTGTGATTCAACGAGGAATTGTTGCCATTTGTACAACGACCTCATCTGACGTCATCGCCTTCCATATTGGAATTTCATCGAGATTCGAACCTGGATTCAATTAGAACTGTTTAGTGATAGGACTTATATTTTTCAACTTTAGGATTAATTTTTGGATTATATTCACAAACCATTAGTCCTATTTCCTATTTTTACATTGTTTTCTAGGGAAATAAATTATTTTGTTAAAATTTACAAAGTTTGTTGGCTTCACTCTTTTCTTTTGTTACTTTTGTACGAGCCTACACGTAACAAAAAGAATACATGAACGAGTTTTATATAACATTAGACTGACTGGCTGTGACAGCAGGTTCATTGTTGGAGGGGCCATTAACCTTTAGCAATTTATTATAACGAGAAGCAAATTACCCAAAGGAAAACCATCAGTTTCTAAATATAATTAATGACTACAAGTCGGAACAAATTATCGAGGAACCCAGTAGAAGGACTGGAACATCGGCCATCATCCAAGAGCTCTTCTTAGTTAACAACCCACGCTAAACGCTTTTAACTTTTATTAGCATCATGCTAATATCATCCTTTATTATACATTTAAGTGTGAAATATAGAGACCTATTG
Organism: Megalonaias nervosa; assembly: GCA_016617855.1. Lineage (NCBI taxonomy): Eukaryota > Metazoa > Mollusca > Bivalvia > Unionida > Unionidae > Megalonaias > Megalonaias nervosa. The sequence continues at coordinate 60,345 of JAECUM010018111.1, forward strand.
GCGAAAAGAAAATGTTATATTTTTTCATTCCTATATTTTCACCTTTGAAAATCTAAGATTTTCCATCATGCCATGCGACCCTTAATTGTGTATGCCTACAAATGTTGTACCTGGTGCAACAAAAACGAGTACTTTGTGAGCTAGAACAAATAAGTAGAAACTGCTTTATATTGCAGTCATTAATCTTTGATATAAAAATTTGACCAGACGCCGTTCGAGTCTTTCTGAAGTTATTTTCCCTTACTTCCTTGACAACAACGATAAACACGCTGTGATGCATTGCCGAATCGGACTTGCATTATTTTTAGATAGTGTCAAATAGTTTACAAAATGACAAAGATGTCATTTATACATACAGGTCATGGAGGCGTTCAATCCCCTTCATTTTTTTAGAATTTAATTCTACATGCCTTTAAATGGCAATTATTCACTTTTTTGGGTCCTCATACATCCATATTCCTTTGGAATGTTATTATTTACACGCCCCGAGAAGCGCTTTCGGCAAATTCGATGTTCAAGTACGTGGACATTTTTGGACGAGTTCAACCTAAAGGTGTGATCCAGTAAAATCCGGATTGGATTTCGCGCGCTGTGTCGTCATAATGAAAGCTACGTATGTTGATAAACAAAAATTCGCACTACATTACATTGTGAGGGTTAGATTAGACGTGCATTTTTCTTGACCCATTATAGTACATGGCCACAATTGTAAAAGTCCATAGCGATCGATAATCTGTTTCGTCAGAAAGTTTCTTGATAACAGTTAGGGTGCAGATATTCAATAATCAGGATTTAATAGACTTTGGTTAAGCAAAATTAGTATTGTATTTTAAAAGAACAAAAGGGGTGAGTTTAAGGTTCTAAACTTCGATTGTGAAGCAAGTATGGTATATAATAGAAAGAAAATTTTCTTTTTCCGCAATTATACCTGATATATTGCATCCTGTGGTACAAAACGATATATTTCAAATCTTGGCTTCGCCACTCGTTAAAATATCATGTTTTGGTAGCACACGATGAAATATATTTTGAGCACAAAATTCAAGTTAATGGTTAAAATCTGAATATTTCCAGAGCGTGCAACTTTAATTAAAATAAAATTAGAAGCAGAGATCTGTCGAAATTGTCCTAACTAGGAAGATTCTAAGTGGGTGCTTAATTGACTCAAGAATATCAAAGCTGAGTTTTTGTTGGTTCTTTAGTTTTAGCCTTGAGCTTAAGTTATGTGTTTCGAGCATTTTTGAAATGGTAGTCCCTTATGGATGTTCAGCTTGAGCTTGAGATGCGTACTCGTACAATTTGAGAATAAGATGCGTCACTGAGGTGTGAGATTCGGCTTGAGTATGAGATGCGTACTCATACAACTTTGAGAATGAGATGCGTTATTGAGGTGTGAGATTCGGCTTGAGTATGAGATGCGTACTCATACAACTTTGAGAATGAGATGCGTTATTGAGGTGTGAGGTTCAGCTTGAGTATGAGATGCGTACTCATACAGCTTTGAGAATGAGATGCGTTATTGAGGTGTGAGGTTCGGCTGGAGTATGAGATGCGTGTTCAAACAGCTTTGAGAATGAGGTTCGAGGTTCAGCTTCAGCTTGAATGTCATGCTCAAAAAAAATTCAGAGAATGCAAAATCATGTTCCTCTCTGCACAATCACAGTGACAATAATCCGAGAACTTGATGAACAAGGCAAGCAAAAAACCCATCATGAAGATAAATATAGGCTTCCCATGAATGGAGATAAAGCAGACTTAGACTGGATCAATTTTACGACTGATTGCTTGAGGTAACGCCAGCGTGTTCGAAGTTCAACATGTTTGCCACTGAAGTGAGACAGAAAAAATAAACGATATTTTAATTTTAAAACTCTCGCGTTTTTAAAGAAGCGAGGGCATATTGAGATAAGTCCGTCCGAATGTATCTAATATCCGTGTAGTACTTGTAGGCTTTTAGAGCTAGACACATGAAAATTGGGTCAAAGAAATCTATGGGTATGAATTGTGGCGACACTTGCTCAATTTTTATTGAGCCCTCTGGAAGTGGGTCTAGAGGGTGTTAGGGGTGATCTTAAGTAAATTTAAAATAGTTTTATGCCTCACGTGTCTTAGAATGAATCAGAAAAGACAGATTAATACATGCAACTTACATTGGCAATGGGGTCTATTCTTAGTCTCCCCCACCCCCTCCAGGGACCATGCCCCTGGTTCATAGAATGGAAATTATTGAGACTACCACCATATAACAGTGGATGTGCATATTTAGACGTGAATGAGAAATGCACACGCGCAAATGGTATCTGCTCTTAGTTCAGTTCTTACCACGAAGAAGCGCACACTTCTGGGTGGAGGTCAGAAAGTGTATACATGTTTTATATTAACGTAATTCGAGTTTATGTATGAAATATGAAGACGCAAGTGTGCTTTATTATAATTATCGATATGTTTAACCATTTAGTTTAATGTAATACTTCATGCATTTGATTTGAAATTAAATATGTGTAGCAAATAGATACGTTATTTGTTTTTCAAACAGTCAAAAGTATATAAATTTAACCAATCAGTTAGCTCTGCAGATCAGATACATGTACTTATCTTTCGACTTAAAGATTGATGTGTCTTCTTTTTGCGAATGCTCTCGTTACGAATACAGACAGCTAAAGTTAGAAATGTGATAGTTACACTAAAAGTTTCGAAGACAAATTTTATCTTTAAAGCTTTTGTTTAATTCCTGTATATGTATTATGTTTTTGCTGAAACAAAAGTAGGTAACGTCTATATATTGGTATGAGCTTATGTTTTTGCTAAAACGAGAAGAAGTACACTAAGTCTATGATTTGGTATGAACATTTTATACAGAATTTACAGTAAAGTCTCAATACGTCACACAAACAACAATAAAGGCCGAGAGCCAGCCAGCGAAACCAGAACATAACACTGAATCTAGACCAAGTGTCCCCAGATCATAATAACTTTGCTTCTATTTCATATATAAATATTCAACAGTATGCCACTTGGACTATAACTGAGAGATTTCTATTGCTTTCTGAAGCACATTTACCCACATTGGTTCATTTTATCCCTCAAGGTCTCATCTTAGGTTGATCGACTTGTTTTGGTGTATTACTCGTACAACTGATGTATGGGAAGAAAACAGGGATATTTGCTTCCTCCAGTTGTCATTAAACAACGAGCAAATGTAACTTTCTATACAATTTCATAAAGTTTGAAGTCAGTCTTTTTATAATTATTAGAATAAGTACTTCTTCCATATCAGTCAGTGGCAAACATACTATGGAAACAAAGCACTACCTCTTTGATTTTGGTTAACCACAATGTGCGAGTGGGGTGGGGTTCGTGGTCTGAGGGCCACTGGAGACTGTAAAATCCGACTGATATCAAAATAAAGTTTTCTGGTGTAATTTTCTATCGTTTCATAAGATTTTGCGATGGTTTCAGTCCTGGACGACGTTGTCTGCGATTGGTGAGCAGGAAGTGGCTGCTGTGATGGGGCCAATTGGTGAAGACGTTTGATACAGAGTAGAAGATATTTATACTGTCACGGGCATTTATTCATCAGCTATTTGGTTTGTTTTGTTTTGGGGTCTTTTCTGTTTTTTTATTACACTGAAGACTCATCCAAAGATCAGAAAAGTTTATGCAGAATTTGGTCTCGCATTAGCAGCAGGGAGGCTGGACAGACACTTAGGTCTACGAATTAGAGAAACCATTAAGAGAAGGAGGCAAAAATGGACATACAAGGTCGAGAAGGTTAAATCGAGGCCTCTAACGCGTCAGGGAGACTGGACCGTAGACTAGCGTGCTGTCCCTCCCTGCTGCTGTAGATGACCGCTGATAGATCGTCGTTGATGTCTGCGCCGTGTTTACAGCGGGGTACTGGCCCACGAGCAAAAACAAAAAAAAAATAGTAGCTGCCGACGAGAGGTCTCTCAACCCAAAATTGTATCGAGACCAATGCGATATCGTGTGGTACAAAAAAAATACAAATTTGTGTCACTTTCGCAATCAAAACGTGTTGGTGATATCGCTGCTGCACTCAGGAACTCTATGGGCTAAGTATCCTGGTGAGAAGCATCTCATGGAATATAATTACTGTGATCCTGTAACCCGACTTGATATTAGACTTGACGAAAAAAATCAACCAAGACAGGAGAATATCCAGTGAATGCAATTGATCTAGCGTGCCATGTTCATGATGTCTCGTATAAAAACCTAGATCTACAACAACGACATGTCGCATACGTCAAGTTGATTATATAAATAAAAAATTAATAATAAATATAAATATAAATAAATAATATAATATAAATTATAATTTAGACAAATGATATATACTAAAAAATGGAGCAAGGAAACACAGACGAAGAATTCAGAACGCATCCAGTCATCAAAAATTATGAAGCGTAGCATTCTTTTATTAATACGGGTTATTTCAAGTTCACTGTTAGAAAAAAATATCTCTCACACATATTTGTTTATCAGTATATCTACGCATAACATAAAACTAATCAGTACTGAAGCCTCAATATACGAGCACTATCAGCTTACGGCAAGCAGTATGCTCAAGCACCGGGAAATACTTGCCAATGGGCATCACCCTGGCCTAGGCATCTCCTTTTGTGCTAACACATCATTCGCTTATATTAAAGAAATATTTTAATTATATATATGAATTTCAAAAATATTAACAATTATTTCTGCGATTTAAAAATTACATAAGACGGGTATACAACTTACTGACCAACTCAGTTCTGAAAAAAAAAATTACATATGATTTTGAAACATTACAAGAACGAAAATCCGAAGGAAGATACACACTCCCATCCGAGTACAGGTTCATCAAATTACTCCAAGGGGCTATAAGAATGTCTCTTGCTAACGTTACCGATTATACAAAAATTCAGCAATTCGTTCCACTCGCAACGGCGATAGAAAAAATTAGATTGGAGCTGTCTCAAGAATATGAAACAAAAAAGATTGTGGGTATGCGTGTAAGACAGTTAGAGAAATTATGTCAGAACGTGAGATCGCTAGCGATCTATGGTTTGATCATACTAGGGAATCTGAGTCTGCTTAACGTGAAACGTTCCATCGTGACATGGAAAGTTCTGAGTTCTGAGCAAAACAAAGTATGGACAATAAAATATCCTCGGATCGTAAACGATCTTTTGGATCGTAAATCGCTAGCGATTTAGCAATATATGGACAGCAAAAATATAAGTATTTTTTAACTGTATGAAACACTGTATGGTGGATCGTTGGACCGTTTACGGCGGAACGCTCTGTGTTCAGAACGTAAAACGTTCCAACGCTAGCTTTCTACGGTCTGGACACTAATAAAGTATCTTTTGTTTTACTTTGTGAAATACGGTATGGTGGACCGTTGGACCGTGGATCGCTAATCCGTGAACGATACAGCGATCGAACGTTAGAACGCTAGCGTTCTGCGTTCTAGGATCTGTCTCGCACATACAAACTCAGTGATATCTCTTCTTGACGTGTATCAAGAGGACGTAAAATTTGATATGTCAGTCTGAAATGTATCCGTGACAATGATGGATTGCAAGTAAACGGGATTAACAGTTGCTGATACAATCAAATGACCAAAGGGGAACCTCAGTGGTAAACGAGGAAAGAATATATCCTTGCTGCACATGCTTGGATTTTCCAAGATCTATCTGGTTACTGCCGTCGACGGCATCACAAGTTAGGTTCACAGATACCGTAGATGTGATATTGACGATGCCCGGCTATATATGTCGTCCTGAATCACCAACACCATTGTTGTGTTTGAGTATAATCTGCGGAGATGGTATTTTTCTCCATGCATCGATGATCGTTGGAAGATACTCGTCGATAATATCATTGACAGCTTTTTTCTCCGCTTCCTGGTCAAATCCTGGAAACTTAAACACCGATGTTTATTCAGCTTTCCTGATTTTATAGTGAGGAAGAAACGACTCGACGTATAATGATGTGTCTCCTCGTTGAATAAGACGAATAACCGATTCTACAATAATTTTGCGATAGCGTTCTTGGTTTACATGTGCTATTGTTGCAATAATCCGCTGTCGTAGATATTCAGTGGGGGGTGGGGGGGTGTATTCATTTACGTAGCTGAAAAATCGTTGCCGTAAGTCGGCGACAACACATACATGTTCATCATAGGCCCTACTGAGACTTTCTTCGACTTCTGTATCGTCGTAAGTTGTGTTATCACCACGGGCTGGATGCATTCTGTACATCGTATCCTTTTCAAATACCCCGCCCCAGGTCCCGACGATCCTTGTCTTCGGGTACTTTTATGACCCTCGTTTGTCTCAGTTACAGTCGGATTTCTGTTGCTGTGCTGC
>JAECUM010018112.1:0-94080 GCA_016617855.1 Megalonaias nervosa
TATATATATATATATAAATGATGTCTTCTCTCATTCATTGAATATAAGCTTATTTGAAACAGGTAGAACGATACATTAAAGATAACCAAAATCAATGACCTTACTCCATTAGTCGTAATAAGGCAATATCATAGGAACCGTCTAATATTTCAGATTTTCCTATCATATCCATAGGTTTCTTAGACAAAATGTACCACAATAATGCTGGATACAATAGTCTTTCTGCACGCTGTCATTACACATAATTAGTTCCGCACCAATGTGAGAAAGTTTGCCAGTAGCTTTGCGTGGGTCAATGATTCTGCTCGGATTTTCCCGGGTTTTTCCTCCACCAGTTATACTGGCCGTCATACATAGCCTATCATGCACTGAATAATGGTGTTAAACCCACAACAACAGCAACAACATATAAGCAGCATCAATAAAGCAGGGTATAATAGCCTTTATGTACTCTGCATTACACATAAAGTAAGATAACATTGCAAAGAGATACTACTGTCTAAACATAATTGTAAATGAGAATAAAAACGTGTTTAAAAAGGCATAACAATTTGGAGGAAGTTTGCCATAGATATTCCCGTATATATATGTACATTTTTTAAAAGTGACTTGCACATCTATGGTGAAGATTGATGCATCTGGGTAATGAGAATTGATCCTTTTAATCTCCGTTACGATCGGTTGACTCATGTTTTATCAATACCAGCTGTGTACAGGTGATACTGAAAGCATTGATGCAGCGATTGTTATGTTGCACATCGCTGTGCTAATGAGACAAACCGTGCTTTGTTATTTAACTTTAATCAAGAAAACAAAAAGACTGAAAAAGACATTAACTGAAGCGTGTATGTTTCTCGAGACAGAAATCTATTATACAAAAAGATACTCTCAACTCGATTATATTTCGAATTCAGAAATAAAGGTCACAGGAAATTTCAAAATAAACAGAAAAACTCCAACATCACGGTCAATATCTTGAACATTGCGCAACGAGGATGACGCATCTAGCTGCTACAACCCCATTCGGTCTGTGTCCGTCCGTCTGTTTGTCTATCTTCATATTGCCTTGTTTAAATTACACCATTCACAAAATTCCTTACGAGAGGGAGAGAACACAAAAAAGTGTACTTTTCAACATTACGATTTAAGCGGTATGAGGCTTCTGTAAACAATTTAAATTAAAAAAAAAAGGTTCATTTGTCCCAAAATTCGATTTCAATCAGCACTAGATTAGGCTGTGTATAATGCTAATTTTGTACAATCCGTAGGTAAAGCTATATTTTATGAAAACCCTTTCAAAGCCCATACTAGATTAGAAGTTACATCAACTGCAGGTAGGGATGTGAAGTGAAAATATTCTTTAATGTGTAATGTATATATAGCAAAGTGTAAAAGTTATATATCATTAAGATTCCCGCTAACTCATTAAGTCAGTCTGCTGCCGACATGGGCAGATATTATCACAAAGGATATGTCAAAGAAAAGTTATTAGGTTTGGAGGTAAGGACAGCTGAGTTTGGTATTTGAAGAGTAACTGTAATTTACTCAGTGGGGTTGGCAAGCAAAGTTCAATGACAATTGTATCCAAAATTAAATTGGTTCTAAAGCTCACAAAGATGAAAATATATTACGTATGAAGCTGTCTTAGTCAGATTCACAAAGATCTGATAGGTAATATGGAGAAAGAAGAACACTAACTTCTTTGCGGGACTTGCTCATACATTCGCTCTTTGGTATTATTAAACGTACATATCTCGTGCCCATCTTAAGCTTTGACAAATCTGCTTCATATTGTGCAGTTTCATGTTATGATTATGCGTGGAAAGTCAGAAAGGGAGACCAGAATAATTTCAGGAACCTAAGACGGTCTTATGCGTTAAATATATGACTTTGAAGCTACATATATATAATTAAATTGCTTGTGTGTTAGTTTTCAAATTCTTTCCTTTATTTTTGTTTCATTACATTTTATTGTAATGATTATTTTCACGGGATTCGATATTTTTCTTTTAGTAATGTTGTTTATCTCAGACGTAAAAGGTGTTACATGAGCAATATTTTTAGTTCACCTTGGTCCGCGGTAGTGCAAGCCTTGGTCCGCGGTAGTATAAGCGCTACGCGGAAACGATTGGCTATTGCCAAGGTCATTTCGTCTAGTCTGAATAAACAATGTTTCATTTTTAAATTTACTTTAGAGTGAAAGTAGATAGGGGTTCTTCCTACGTGACGAATTGTATTTTTCCTATTGCGTTGTTTCAAGTGTTAGGAGACTACGTAGTCTGTCTCGCGAGAACGGGATGATAATTAGAGTGGATTTAATACCCTTCCTGAGCGCACGTCAGTCAGTTGTATCTTGGAAACCTTGAAGGCTGGATAGGTTTTTATTGTTGAAACTAGATTGTTTTTGAAGTTCATTTGTTCTTGGAATTTAATAATTTATTCTCTAGAAAACCAAACGAGTGTACTGTTTTATAAATTCTGGGAGAAGGAAATTCAGTGGAAATTTATTCTGGAATTATTCGGAAACATAAACTGTGATTCAGTTGAGGAATTGTTGCTATTTGTACAAGGACCACATCTGACGTCATTGCCTTCCATCTTGGAATGTCGTTGAGATTCGAACCTGTATTCTAATAGAACTATTTAGTGATAGAACTTGTATTTTTCATTCTTAGGATTACATTTTGGATTATATTCACAAACCGTAAATCCTATTTTCCAATTTTTACATTGTTTTCTCGGGAAATAAATTATTTTGTTAAAATATACAAAGCTTGTTGACTTCACTCTTTTCTCTTGTTATTATTGTACGAGCCTACATGTAACAATATATATATATATATATATATATATATATATATATATATATATATATGTTATATATATATATATATATATATATATATATATATATATATATAATGGAAGCCTATTTATATATGCATAGACATGAGATCTTATGAAAGCCTATTTATATATGCATAGACATGATACATGAGATCTTATGGAAGCCTATTTATAAATGCATAGACATGAGACATGAGATCTTATCGAAGCCTATTTATATGCATAGACATGAGACATGAGATCTTATGGAAGCCTATTTATATATGCATAGACATGAGACATGAGATCTTCTGGAAGCCTGTTTATATATGCATAGACATGAGACATGAGATCTTCTGGAAGCCTATTTATATATGCATAGACATGAGATATGAGATCTTCTGGAAGCCTATGCATAGACATGAGATCTTATGGAAGCATTTTCACACATGAATGGACAAAATATCTTATGGAAGCAGATCTTATTGAAGCATATTTATAGATGAATGGACAATAGATCTCATGGAAGCCTATTTATAGATGAATGGACATAGATCTTATGGAAGCCTATTTATAGATGAATGGACAATAGATCTCATGGAAGCCTATTTATAGATGAATGGACATAGATCTTATGGAAACATATTTATATATGAATGGACAAAAGATCTAATGGAAATATTCATATTATGCTTTGGCAATAATCATGCAGTTGGTTCTCACTTCAAAATTGTTATTATACTTAATCAACTAAAAATTGGTCATATTTGGTACACGTTTTCATATCCACAAGATGTGAACAAGATTCAATTTCGAATGCAACTTAAAATTTTCTGGCAACTACTAATGTCAAACTGGTCCAACATTTATCAACTACTAGGCATCTTCTTGTTAATATCGTTTGGCCGCCCCATGCACCGTTCTTGCTTCTGCTTTTATTTATTTATGCAGTGTATTTGCGTCTTTTATACAGGGGAATAACCATGTCATGGGAATAGTTGTCCAAGGGGTAATTGATACAGGGGGTGGGGTAAATGACCAAAGGGTAATTGACCGGGCGGTAATTGTCCTGCCACCACCTCGATCATATAATTGATAATAAATATAAACACCCATTAATGAACATCTTTGAATTCCGTACTTGAATATAACAAAACTTTACAAAATGTATTCAACGTATCATTATATGCTATGCAGCGTTTATCTCTTTATAAGACAAAATTTGTTTGTATGGTACGTTTGTCTATTTAATTAAATAATAGGGTCTTTGTTATTGTATTTTTGTATGCCAACATTTTGACAAATTGTAATAAAAAATCAATCTGAATAATATTTCGCAAATTGGAAAAATAAAGTTATTGAGTCCAGATCATGTACGTCCAGACATTTTGATTCTTTGCGCGCGCGTGATTTGGATTTGTAACGTAGCTTTAACAACTTTTCAGTCATATCGCTACGATGTCTGACAGTTTATAATGATGATGACTAGCTCTGGGGCATCATGCCGCAGACATGTAGCGTCAAGACCCACCCAGTCACGTTATCCTGACACCAGGTCGACCAGACCTAACACTAACCTCTTAATGCTGAGCGCCAAGCGAGGCAGCTGCTAGTACCATTTTAATGTCATTTGGTACGATTCGGCCTTGGTTTGAACCCGCGACCTCTCGCATCCGAGGCGGACTCTCAACCAATTAGACCAGCTAGAGCGGGTAAGTATGAAACATTAAATACTGAAATTGAATATTTCTTTATAGATGTTTATAGGTACGAATGTATGTATGTTAAGTTACGTAAGTCAGTATTATAGTCAGTTTAATAGGTTGATAATTACGAGTGTTTGAGAGTTGTATTACATCACTTTGATACTTAATAAAATATGGTACTTACTGTTTTCGGATGGGTAGATAATCCATTCCTTGTTGCAGATGCTGATAATCAGAATTATTATTGTAACGATACCGAGTACGATTGAAACATATCTTGAGCGAACAAAAAGTCTGTGATGCCAGAAATGCCTCAAAACTTCCATATCCTTCTCCGATGTTTGATTAGATATTAGACGTTGCGGGAATCGGCTTTTTCTACTAGAGTTTTCTATGGCATTGTATGTCTCCAGTCTTTGTTGTCGATGTCTTTGAATATGGTGTATATCTTCCTCACAGAGATATTTCGCCTCTAAATCTGGATGAATAAATACGAGTCCCTCTTGGCGTGCTTTTTTGATCGGGGTCGATGCCCTTTCCTTCTCCTTGGGATTGGGTTGCTCTAATAGCGCCGTTCGACGCCTATTGGAGGCCATCCTTTCACGGGACCATTTCATCCATGCTGATTCAGTATTCCTTCCCAGAAACTTTCTACTAGCCCTGTTGGACCCAGATCTAGACCTAAAGGACCCAACAGAGGTCCTACTTTTGATTGATGAACATCGTGACCGAGATTCATGCTCTTTGTCGCTGGGTTTATTTCTGTACCCATCTATAACTTGTACATTTACAGCGACCTCACTTTGTGAAAACAATGCATCGAAATCAGGCTCCTCGTCATAAGAAGCCTGTTGAGGTGGATTTGAAGATGAGGGAGGTTTAAGATAGCGTGTCGTATCTGTAGATTCCTTGCCATAACTTTCAGTCTGGTTATTAAAGGACCTTTGCATTTGTTGAGAAACCGGTACCGCATCGGAATTATTCTCCACTACACCTTCACCGTTGACTCTTTCAATCTCCGTCCCACTTCGAATACTAGCGATACTTTCCTGTGATGAGAAACTAGAAGTAATCGTCTCTCCAAGTCCACTTGTTTCCGTAGAACTTTGGTTGTGGAGGCGTTGGAGACTAGGGTATTTTTCCAACATTGGTGGGAAGAGCAAACGCTTCCGTCCGTTCCAGTCGCCACCTTCACCTAATCTATCATCTGCAGACCCGCTGAACATGAGCGTACCTTCCAACCTGGCCATTGCTTAGCCTCGTGCCTTTCTATCACTTATAATACAACATAGCTTATAGCCCCACCAGGAATAATTGAAGCCGTTCACACTGCAACAAAAATTAATACAATAAGTAACTATGGACATTTTTACACGTACTCAGTAAAAGGGACATTTTTTCATTAATATTTTAAAAAACACAGTTGCCTTTGAAAGTAATTGTAAAACACTATAGCTAAAGGTGATTTGTACCTGTTGAATTTTTGATCACTTTCATAGCTGGTATGTACCTCTGCTACAACAATATATATTCCATTCTATCCGAATATCGATCAACAGAAAGCTCTCTACGCACTACAGAAATGTTACATAAAGCGGATAATTACTGTAGCCATTTATGGACAAACTGGCATCTATCTTGCTTACTCATATACTACAAATAAAACCGATATCCCGTTGCATTTATTATATTATAGATATGAGAGTTGTTAATATCAAAGCAGAAGATGAATGGCAACATAATGTCCCCATTACAACGCTGAATTGAACTTACTCAAGACAAAATTGTCACGTTAAATGACATATTGAATATATTAAAATTCCAAAATGTTTTAACTACTTACACGCCTAAGATCTGGAAGGAATCTAGTAAAAGTTCTAGTAATGCGTTGGTCTACTGTTGAGCATCATTGTTTATTACAAGTCATGTAACAAAGTTTGATTGGCCATTATTATTGTTGCATAAGTCATTCTTTAAAAGAAAGACGTCTTTTAGGAATTTAACTCCATTGTTGCAACTCAAGACATTACATTTATGGAAAGATTCTTGATCTAAGCCCAAATATTATATTCTTGAAAAGTCAGTTGTCTGACACATCCATAGTATTGTAGTCCAGTGCCAAGACGTTACTTCCAATATCCTTCAGTTCCTTCCTCCCAACTCTTTCTCTTTATATAATCGTTAATGATTATAATTTGTAAGGGTTATTTAGTTAATATTATTTTAAATGTTAACTTTCTTATCAGTAGAAACGTCACTCTTTAAAGATGAGTCATGTATCAAATGCGTAGATGCATTCAAAACTTTCAAGGTTGAGTTGCAGAATTAAATCCAGGTAAATATCACATGATCAGATTTCAGGACACGAGTTCTGAAAAGCCAGCTGACCTAATCCATGACTAGTTAGAGTAACCCACATGTCCCTGTTTACTGATTGAGATCATGAATGTGTGACGCTATCTATTGCGTATTTGTAAACTACACAATATAATTATTACGGACATTAAGGCATTCTTAGTAGTACCTCTAGTCTTGAAATTTTCTCTACGTGTGTGTGTGTGTGTGTGTGTGTGTGTGTGTGTGTGTGTGTGTTGTTTGGATTTTTAACATAGCTTTATCAATTTTTCAGTCATATCGCTACGATGTCTGCAGTATGGCAGTTTATAGTGATTTCTAGCACTGGTGTATCATGCCGCAGACATGTAGCATGATGTCCCCATCCAGTCACATTATCCTGACACCTGGCCGACCAGTCCTAACACTAACCTCTTAATGCTGAGCGCCTAGAGAGGCAGCTGCTAGTACCATTTTTTTAATAAGTCTTTGGTATGACTCTACCGGGTTTCTAACCCACGACCTCCCGCAGACGCTCTAAATACTTAGACATCTGGAGCGGTTGAAAGTTACTAAATTATATTGAGATAATTGGTTCGTTTATTTAACGTAATCATTAATTGGAATTACAGTGCTCGAAATATTCAGATTAGTTGGAATAACAACTGTGTTAATTCATTTAAAGACCCTTCAGATGTATAGCTCTCACGATATTACTGTTAATCCCTTTAAATGCATTATCCAATAACCTCATAGTGAATTTTCTGCACTCTAGATACATCAGTAAATTACTGACTATAATTCGGAATACCACTGGAACTCATTCGGATTACTGGACACGCTTGGATTTGATAGAACTATTTAGGATTTTAGGATTTTATTCACCATACTGTAAGTTATGTTTACTTTTCCACTCTGCATTTTAGGGAAATAAATTCTTTTTTCAATTATACATAACTTATTGATTATTTTTCTTTCATGTTACTTATTTTAAGATCATAGAATCATAACAATATATAAGCAAATCGCACTGAAATTTGGTTTAGAATATTTACCTCAATTTAAGGTAGCACCAACATTAGAGAACATGCAATGATACCTTCATTAATATTTATTTGTAGCATAATGTATTTATTTATTGATTTCTGTGTTGCTTTGGTTGTCATAATGGTTTAATTTTAAATTATAATGACACATATCAATGTTCCTTTTTGGCGGTTGTCTCTCATTCTTATGCATTACGGACTCATCTAATTAATAGCACGTGTTTTGACAGTATTGTTGCATGAATCATAAATGATGTGCGATTGACTTTGGGGAAAAAGTCAATAAGGACAAGGGCGCTGAATTCCTGAACACACTGGAAATATCGATCGATCAAATTTTATGTGCTTCTTCGCCAACTATTACTAGTATTTTCTGTCAGCTTTAACTATAGAAGAATATTGACAGAGAAAGCATGATGGAAAACATATTTGGTTTTAATATATCAGAGAAAATTATGATTTCTGTGTTAATTGTTAATTATTGTTAATTAGCAACTGTTAATTCTGCAATTGCACAAGTGCATTCTGCCGAAGATTTGGTAATTAGAAGATGAAGATATATGCTCGTTCGGAAACGACAAAGTAGCATGCATTGACCTTGACTAATTGTAAGTAGCATGCATTGACCTTGACTAATTCTTGTTGTATGCGTATTTGCGCTGGGGACAATGGAAAATAATTATTAACGGGGCTGATATGCAGCATAAGCATCCATAAGGAACAATTATGTTGAGAATTTATTTTATAATGCACGCGATCTGTATATTATCATCACTAAGCTAGGGAAATGTGTGTTATGATTATGTTATCATTACTACTATGTAGGGAAACCTGTGCTATGTTTATGTTTTGTACATATGTGGTTATACATCCATCGAAACGTACTCATTTGTAGAATCTATTTATATGTTTTTTTTTAAAAAAAAATTTATGTATAGGTTTTAACGGCACGTCAGCACAATACGAATTATAAAGTGCCGATTAATAGTTAAGTTCGAAATGTGTTATTGATACAAAGATTGCAATAACGTTAGAAACGTAGAACCTTCTCAAAATGAAAACATGTAGTACTTCAAGATTAAGGATAAAAGACAAGCATTTTAAAATTATTTACAATGTAGAGTTTAACAATAAAGGTAAAGACTACAAAATCCTTACAAGATATAATATTTTTAAAAAAATATATGCAGCATTACTTTTTAAATCCAATATTTACTTTGTAGCCATACGTCATCATAAAACGTATTAATTGACCCAACATCAAAAATATTATGTCTTACGGGGCAAAAATCGATGCACTCTACAGGAATGTTTTGAACTCTCAGCGGCCACTAGAGAGGTTTGCTCTCTTCTAATGGTTCACCTTTCATCAGGAGTCCGATATGTGTTCTACACGCGGGCAGCATAGTACCACCTGAACTATGTGACTGGTTATAAATGAGGATGCCACTCTCCAATGATCAGTTTTATGTTCCAAAGATTGTTTGTGGAGTTTTCGTTTCACAACTTTCAATAAGTAGATAGAACATCCCGGTCAATATAATATCTGAATTCACCATATGGAATTTGTCATAGCTGCTTTATTTACCGTTTTCGTTACTCTTAACACTAATGTGACTAGGCAGTCAACAGTAAAACATAACATTTTTCCAGACTGTGACGGTTTGTCCAATCCAAGGTTCGGAAGACTTCCAGGATGGAAAAAGAATCCAGAACATGACAAAATTTGTTTAAGAGAGGTTTCTGTGTAACTCAGAGTACGGTTGTAATTTCTTCGGATAATATGGCGGTTTCATATAATAACAATCTCTTGGTGTCCTGTATGGTGTTAAAACGGCATCATCTTTTGAACAGTCTACAAAGTTGTTGAAATGTCCTGTAAATCTAAGCAGGTCAACTGTACATGTCCATAATAAACTTTTGCTAGTTTCGTTCTAACGTGTTCAAACACATTTCATGCTGATGTACAGATGTGCTATCGCGGTGGAAGGTAAGTCAGTGCATTTCTATGAAAAATTCAGACTATTTTGAATACATTTATGGGGTTTAATGTTTCAGTCCTTGTTTGTTTCATGTTAATTTTCTATTATGTAAAAGTATTCATTCAGCTTGTGTGTTTGTCGGTGTATGTATGTATGTATGTATGTATGTATGTATGTATGTATCATTATACCACTATGTGCATATATAGACGTACATATGTATGTGCTTTAAATATCTTGTACATGTCTAGAACATTTTGAACGTTATTTGAATAAAGATCTGCAATAAAGTTTCATTGTACCGTTGTGTGGATCTGTTTCTGGTCACAATGAGAAACATGAAATTTTAGCGTACAAAAAAGGGACTACCCCTCATTACATATTAACGGCTTACTATGTCTTATTATTTGCATCCACGAAATGCAAATGTGTAGATAATGGTTTTTACTTCATTTTGTTGCAAATCCATGTAAACACAATTACTTTGTTCACGAACCTCGCGATTGTAACGTTCCTTAGTCATATTAACACTAGATATGCGGTTCTTTACATTCCATTAGGTATTTATGAACTGATCGCTGAAAGATATGCATTGTCTCACTTGAATTGGGTAATTTCTACCATTATCCCATTAAAAATTACCCACATTACCGTACCTATTTGTCTTCTCGATTATTTGGTTCTTAACGCCCTGTGATGACAGTAGCATGCTGAATACCTACTATGCGTAATCAAGATCAAAAAATGCGTACCATGGTCCATTAACATAGTTGCATTTGAGATAGTTCTATTGTCCACCTGTTATAGCCCCTTATTTTCTGGAAAACTAGCACAAAGTATGCGCTCTTTCGATCGGTATCCTTCTTCCCATTAACCATCCCGTGCTTCGCTCATTAATGAAGTTTGCGTTTAAGTTAGTTTTTCAGATATCGTAACTGTAGCGTCATAGAACGTTACGTGATGTTGGACGCTGTATGATTAGCACACTTTGTTTAAAATTTAGAGATTATGGTGACATATATTCCTCCCTTCAGTGAGTGCTTAATTATATACCGGTAAGTTTTAACTGTTTGCTACATGGTCATATGTGTGTGTCTTACGAGTGTGTGTGTTTTGAGTAAATGTTGGTTGTTACTGTGATGTATATTTTTTGCTTCAATGACTCTTGTCAAGGTCTGATTTAAGTCAGTTTTCCATATACCGAATACTGCAGAATCAAGCAACGTCTGGTGTCAATGTGTCTTAGTGAATAGAACCTTATCATCTAAAATTTGGTCATTATCACTAAAGTTTGTGGAATGATATCATTCAAATGTATATTAATAGGGACAAGAGTGCTTTCCCATTAATTCACGTTTTTATTTTATTGTGAATGCATTTCAGCCTGCTCTTATCACTCTCTGTAGAAGACGAGAACATGGTCATACGTATTCATAAATACCTTTAGGGCTTTATTTATTTGAATTCATTTAAAAATAAAATAAAAATATATTTATCCATAGTTAATATACCCATGCACTACAGAACAAGCAAAAACTAGATCCACACTTCTTGACTTAAACAGCTATTACTAAAATCCTACATATCTAGAATAGTGTCCCTCACCCCCCACCCCACCCCATTTTTTACAGTGTCCGACTAAAATGCTTGGTTCATTAGCAAAAATCTTTTACATTATTGCGTGGAAGAAAGCAAGCAATAAAATGTAAGGTTCTCCTTTCCGCCTTTAGATGTAAACGAGGTTAATGCAAGTTTTGAGTTAAAAGGATGGACGTTTTACAGACTTAACATCAAGACAGAGAAACAAGTATGTTAAAGTAGTGAAATACGCTGGCGAAAACGATTATATTTGCAGATGCGTGTTTGATTTGCTGATATTATAACGCTTTCTTTCCCATGAGAATTTGATATTTGCAATGAAATACGCGATCACATATTTAGATAACCATTAAATGCCACGTGTCAATTGCTTTATGAAGAAACGGTCAAGTCGCCAGATGTCCTTTTTTGGAGGTTATAAACAATTGGCTAATTTGATGATGTTAGTTTTTAAGAACACTCCCGAAAAATCGGAATAAAATTCATACTTTTTCACGTGCTGGATTATTGATGTTTCCCTTTGATTAGGTTTCAGAAAAATGTAATCGGTGCCGCCCATGTTTTATGACCGCACATGGGTTAGAACAAGGTTGAGAAATTTTGCACTCAAACCCAGATTGTACCATCTGCACTACTGAGTCACTCCACCACGTTAACCTGCTGGAAATTGAGTTTTACTCTTCAAAACAGAGCAAGTCCTATTATATAAAGCAGGATTAATTATCCTGGACTTTTAACCAATCAAAATATCCAACAGTACAACTATGCAACAAAAAAGAAAAAGAAGGGGGTCGGTGGTTCAACACATAGCCTGCAACCTAAGAGTACAATATATAAGAGTACAATATATCACAAACAGTTTTCAAACCTTCCTTTGCAGTGTATAGGAACCCTAACATTAATTATCGATTTTCACAGGAAAATAATTGTGTAATAGGCGATGTATAAATCGAGCTGGAACAAACAGATTCGGAAGTTTTGTTACCTTGAAATGCATTAGTCATCTTGCTTTAACGTAAAACATGAACAAAAAAAGTTCCCAAAGCCCCCAAAGTCCAAATTTGCATATTACAATGCTAATAAGCTTTAGAAGCCCCGTCTATGTATTTTTATAAGCCCTGTATCCGTTCCCTTGTACCCCCTGTTTATGTGTTTATGTGTCCGTGTAAGACATGTCTATGTGTTCTTATAAGCCTTGTCTACTTGTCCTTATAAGCCTTATATATGTGTCTGTGTATCCTATGAGCCTTGTCTACGTGTCTTTACAAGTCTTATTTATGTGTCTGTGTATCCTATGAGCCTTGTCTACGTGTCTTTACAAGTCTTATTTATGTGTCTGTGTATCCTATGAGCCTTGTTTAGGTGTCTTTACAAGTCTTATTTATGTGTCTGTGTATCCTATGAGCCTTGTCTACTTGTCTTTACAAGTCTTATTTATGTGTTCTTATAAGACAAGTCAATGTATCCTGATAAGCCCTGTTTATGTGTCCTGATAAGCCCTGTCAGTAGTATAGGGGGACGCTATAGGGCATATTATGCCAAAGAAGGAAATATGGAAATGGGACGATATGGAGCAAAAATTTATAGGGCATATGAGACCAAAGAAGGAAAAACACCCTGGGACGATATAGGGCAAAGATGGAAAGGGACAAGGGGAATGAGCATGACAAGACCGCAGGGACGATATAGGGACAAGATGTATAGGGTTCATACACATATATGGCACATTTTAAATAAATCTTTTCGAGGCAATGAAGTGGCTCTGAAAAGGGCCTTTGGGTTCTTCTATTTTCTCCAGCTCTTCCACCAGCTTCTCACTTTCTCTATGATTCCTTTCTTCTTCCTTCTTTCCTTCCCTTTCATCCAGTTTTGATTTAGTCTCTCAAACTCTTCTTTTTTCTTTCTGTTTTCTTTGTCCTTTCTCTCTTTTGCCTAGGTCTCTTTGATCTTCGTTACCTCTTCTTCCATCACCTTTCTCATCATGTCTTCAGCCTTCTTTAATTTGTCTCACCCCCACTCGACAAAAGACCACTCTGTGAAATTTGCTATGTCTTGCAAAAAGCACCTCACTTGGATGACATTATTAAGGGCCTCCTTCAATGTCCCCACTCTCACAAATTTACGATGGATGAAGCTTCTTAATTTCTCTACTTCCTCCTCTATCATGCCTTTCACTCGGTCCCTGGCTACTTTGCGGCTGGTGACATGACTTGTCACAAATCTTTGGTAACTGGATACCTCCATTCCTTTTCAAGTCTTTCCACCACATAGGCTGCATCCACCATCCAGTACCAACTGTCTTTCAATTGATTAAACAAATCTATCTTGTTTTGACTAGTCAACGATGGGTAGCCAGACTGAGAGAGATTTTGAATTAAAGTGGCTTTCGCCCGTAATGGGCATGCGCCACTGGTTAATGTCTGCATAGCAGACTGTTAAATTATCCTGGGGGAAGGAATCCGAGCCTCATCCCCCAGGCTTTAATGCTCTCAAGGAGAGCTGATAAATTGGCCATCAGGTCGTGGGTCAACTAAGTCCCAAACGACCAGCAGTAGGTGATGGGTGCAGATGCAGTATCGGCACGCGCACAGGCTGGACCACCCATACTTGGGTGATAAAATCGTACGCCACCTCCGCACCCACTTCCCCACCCAGGTAAATATTCATAAAGGCGTCTATTAAATTCATAGTTGCCCCTTTGGAAAAGTCACCAGTTACTTACTTAATCTGGATTAAGGTCGCTTTCGCCAACTTGGGCATATGCGACCGATTAATGCCCCCACGGGAGGCTGATTGATTTTTTTCGAGGGGAACGGAATAGTGCCGCGTCTCCAACGCTTTAATGCACACAGAGTTTGCTCATAGATTTCGTTCGTATTCGGAACATTGAGTCCCACGAGACAAGTGGTGAGTGGGAATTGACCCACACGCACTCACATGGTCAGGTAAAAGTGCCCGGTAGAGGCAAGGCAGGAAAGGTGGTCGAGAGGAAGGCGCTGTACATTCGGGTTCTTTCTGAATCCCTATTTTTCTGAAAAGTAAATGTTGACGTCTAGACGCAATTACTAATTTTGATAATATTATTTGTGCTGCTTATAGAGGTGGTAATGATACAGTGGGCCAGCCTATGTTAAATTTTTAATACGATTAATTAATATTTGGTTGGTCTTATTTAAATATAACAGTTTTTGCCCTATGCAGGGGGACTGATGGCTGGGTTTTGCCACCTTATATATCTAAATTTGGGTCCTATATCCTAAATTAATTTAAGGCGCCACCTTGTGTGGCTGGACCTGATGGCTTTGGAGTTGAGCTACCTTATAGAGCTATTTTGGGGTCTTATGCTATGTCTATATTTTGTAAATTCAAGATTTTTAAAGCGCCGCATTGTGCGGCTGGTCCTGATGACTTTTGGTTTTAAGCCACCTTATAAAGCTAATTTGGGGTCTTACGTTATATTTAGTAAAGTAATAGTCAAATTGTTGCCGCGTTGTGCAGCTGGTCCTGATGGCTGGGTTTTGTGCCACCTAATAGTGACTAAGTTTAATGGTCCAGTTTTATTGTTTATGTTTTAATGATACACCGTATCACAAGATGTAGAAGAGACAAAGGAGAAGTTGTTAGTAATTGTATTTGGGAGAAAATGTGATGAATTGGTTGTTGACTTTGATACCTGCAGTCATATCGCATTGCTTGACGAATCATACTTCCAACGCCGCATGTGGTATCGTAGTAGGTGATGGGTGCAGATATAGCATCGGCCCGTGCACAGGCTGGACCATCACTACCTGAGTGATGAACCGTATGCCACCTCCGCACCCACTTTCCCACCCCGATAAAAAATCATAAAGGCGTCCAGTGAAGACATAGACGCCCATATGGAAGCAGCATCAGTCACATGATTCGCATGGGGTGTAATTTATATTTTAATTTTAGAGTTCTTTATGTTAACGAGTGGTAGTCACACTGCATTGCATATTTACCTATCGCCTATTGCATTGCTAAACGAATCACACCCATAATGCCGCCTGCAGTGCCATAGTGGGCGGTGGGCACAGGTGCAGCATCGGTCCGCGCACAGACTGGGCCACCCCTACTTGGATGACCCCCCCCCCCCCCCCCCCCCCCCCCCCCCCCCGGTCCGTCTGTATGGAAGCGACACATTTGCATGACTGGCAAATTTGGCCAATAATGTTGGAGTATTATTTAAATTTTTCCAATTTTTCCAAGTTTATCAATTTCTCCAAGGAATAGCAAAACTGACTCGTTTGTTATATTCGGGTTAGGGTTGCTGTGGCGTAATAAGTCTGGATAGGAATATGGCGAACCAATTGCTTTAAGGGAAGTGACTAGTTTTTCCCTTTGTTTTCGGTATTTGTGGCAGATGTTAAACACATGGTGCAGATCCTCAGTACTGGGGCAATAGGGGCAATTGGAATTTCGTTCTGCATTGGATTTTATGTATCTCCCCATACTACCTGCTAGCAAAGTTTTGCCAGTTTTGATTCTGTTTATGACTCGTTGGTCACGTTTATTGAGAGTTAGTGGAGCTTTGATTTTACGGCGCACTGATTTTTGCATGGAATACAGTTTGCGACCCTTATTACATAAATCCCATTCTATTTGCCATTTTCAACGAATTTTTGGATATCATGTTGTATAACTCTCGTATAACTCTGGGATGCTGTAGTCAATTTGAGTGTAGTTTGAGCCATTAAGTTGCATTTTTGCTGCTAAGTCAGCTTTGTCATTTCCTGGTATATTAATATCGGATGGCACCCACATGAATTCTATAAGGTCTTGATTTAGCATATTTTGTAGAAGCAATCTTGTTTCTTTTAAGAAATTTTCTCTTCCAGATGTATTTTCCGGTTTCCAAGGAATATAAAACGCAAAGCGAATTGCTAATTATTAGCTTTTTGGGGAACTTATGATTGTCTGCCAATTTGATTGTTTCTAATATAGCCCAGAATTCTGCTGTGTAAATAGAGCAGTTATCGGGGAGTCTTCATCCATGTTCTTCATTTATCTCCGATATGGTGAGGGCAGCAGCGGTTTTGTCTGGGTTGTTTGTTTTTGATCCATCTGTGTAAAGTTTGATATAGTCTTTGTAGTAGTTGTCGATTATTGTTAACACTTTGAATCTTATCTCTAGCGAGCGGTCTAGTTTGGAGCCAAAGGACTTTGCTGGGAGATTAATGATGGGTTTTTTGCATGTCCAAGGCGTAGGATCTGGGTATTTGATGGTTTCCGTCTAGAGCTCTTCTATATTTAGTTCTTTACTTAATTGATGTATCTTCTTTGCCGATGGTGGGCTAGGAACAAGTCTCTTACTGAACGGGACATTGCATCTATTGATGATGTCTCTCGTTGGGTGTGAGGGATCATGTACTGAGACTCTCGCTGCATATCATAATATCAGTTCTTCTCTTCTCAATGCGAGTGGTGTCTAACCTGTGAGGAGTTGCATTTCTTCTTTGGATGTGTTTGGTAGGGAGCCTGTACATGTTCGTAACGCCTTGGTTTGGATTATGTCCAATTATTTAAGGAGGGTTTGTTTGGCTGCTGCGTAAATCTGGCACCCGTAGTCCAGTTTTGATCTAATTAAGGCCCTGTAGAGCATCAAAAGTGTGTCCTGGTCAGCTCCCCATTTCACACCTTTAATGTTTTTAAGGAGATTAAGGTCACCGCTACAGTTCGGGACTAATTCTATAATGTGATATTTCCATGTAAGATGTTGATCAAAGTGCATGCCCAAAAATTTTGCTACTTTCTCAAATTTGATAATTTCGCCTTGTATGTATAGAGTGGGGGGTATCATGTACCTAGGTTTAGGGGAGAATAAAATTCCTGTTGTTTTCCCTTTTGATAGTTTAAATCCCCATCTATCTGCCCATTTGCTAGTTTTTGTTGAATTGGTTTGTAAATCAACGATGAGTTGTTGGCTGGTTGGATTACCCGCTTTCCATATACCACTGTCGTCAGCAAACAGCGATAAGTCAATTTTGTTAGGGTCGACAGCATGTTCTAGGTCGTTGATCATAATGTTGAAAAGGGTTGGGCTTAGGACACGTCCTTGTTGGGTACCGTTCTCGAGTTCATAAATTTCGGAATACTGATCCCTATTCTGGTTCTAATCTGTCTTCCTTTTAGAAAATTATGGATCCATTTGTACATACGGCCATTAATCCCGTAATGATTTAATTTGGCGATAAGTGCGTCAGTCCAAACTAGGTCAAAGGCTTTCTCTAGGTCAAGAAAAATCGCTATAAGATGTCGATCGCATTTTCGTTTAGCATTAAATGCTAGTTTAATGCGAGATTCAAGCCTCACTAGTTGGTCTAAGGTGGATCTTTTGTTACGGAATCCGCTTTGATTTTGGGAGATCAGGTTGTTGCTATCCACATGATGTTTCAATCTGTTGTTGAGCATAGTCTCCATCACCTTGCATATAGTGTCAGTGAGTGAGATTGGTTTCCGGATTTTGGGATTGGGATGACTATTGCTTGTTTCCATTTATTAGGGATCTGTCCTGTTTTCCATTATTGATTTATTAGATTTAGTAAACTGCCTTCAATATTTGGAGGGATGTTTTTGTATATTTCGTATCCTAGATTATCCTCTCCTGGTGAGGTTGATTTTTTTTTTATCCCTAATAGCTATCTTCCATTCATCAATAGAAAAATCAACGTAAAGGGGGCTATATTTGGTATCCAGGTCTGTGTAGAAATGGGGGTATTTTTGTTCTACAATTTTCCGACGTGCTTGGAACTGAGCCGAGTGATTGCTATTACTGCTCATGCCTGCAAAGTGGTTTGCCAGATGGTTTGCTTTTTCTTTATTAGTTGTCATTCCTTGGATATTGGGCATGCTGTATGCAGATTTGCCTTTCATGGATTTTATTTGATTCCAGACTAGCTTGGAATTGCATTGTTTTGAGGTTAATGGTAGAACAGTATTCGTGCCATGTTGTTTCCTTTGCATTGCGGATTACTAGCTTGGTTTGTTTTCCCTTAGATTTGTATTCTAAGTAATCTGTTGATTTTCCTGTGCGTCGGAATTTGTTCAGAGCCTTCTTCTTCTCCTTGATTATGCTATTGCACTCATCATTCCACCATGGGATGGACGGTTTTGTAAGGGAATTGTTTCCTTTTCCTGTTTTGGGGATACTTTTTGTGGCAGCTGCATTTATTACGTCTAGGATGTTTTGGTTGAATTTGTCAATGTCATCATCCTGTAGTTGTTCTTCGGATACGCTGGTAAGCAAAGAGTTGAATATGTGCCAGTCGGCTTTATCCAGTCTCCATTTTGGGAACTTCAGAGGGGTTAGTGATTGGGTGGGTAAGATTGACGGTGATGTGTATAGAGAAGTGGTCGCTTCCTAATGTGGTTTCTTGATCCACTTCCCAGTTAATTAAGGTGGCTAAGTTTGGTGTGCTGATTGTTAGGTCTAATGCAGATAAGGAACCGTCCTATGGGCTAATCCTAGTTTTGGTTCCGTCACTGAGTATTACTAAGTTATTGTTATATATCCATTCCTCAATCATAGAACCTCGCTTGTTTAGGCGGGTTCCTCCCCAACGTTTGTTGTGTGCGTTGAAATCGCCACAAACTATGTACTCATTTGCAGAGCTGGTTATCTGGTCATGGTGTTGGGGTGAAACATTGTAAGTTTTTCCGTGGTCATAGATATTGAAGATTTCTATAGTAAGCTTGCCTATGGGGACTAGTATTGACTGGTATTCTAACGTTTTTGGGTGAATTCCGTCAGAAAGAGGGTTTTGATTGTTGTTCAAAGATTGTAGTTGAGAGTGAGTCGCTGACAAAGATGGCAAGATACCCCTATCTCCATTTTCAATGTCTCTTATAACAAATTTGGACGTTGACTAGCCGGGGATTTTTGGCAAATATTTGGAGGTCTATTTTAGTAAGATTTCTTGGATACAAATAATATCTGGTTTTTGTTTAGTGTTATTAAGTTTGATGAGGAGTTCTGGCTTATTGATGTATAGTCCCCGACTATTCCATTGCCAGATTACTAGGCAGATTTTATTAGTATTATCCATCTGATTAATGGTTAATTAATGTATTTTAGTTCCGGATATTCATTGAAAGGAAACAAGATGTTTCTCCAACAAATCCGTAAGTAATTTAAAGAAAGGTATGCAAGGTATGCGATCCGATTGGGTGAGGGTTGCAATAACCGCCAATAAATCTTTTATGTAATGTATAATAGTGATGTTAGTAAAGCTTCTAAATTCCTATGGCTGTTAGTTGGCGGGATTGGTTTATTACCAGCATTGCTTTTTTCCATTGTTACCTGCATTGCTTATTGGTTTGTTATTCGTTTTTCCGGATGGTTCAGTGGTTGGTAACGTGCACACATGCTGTTTGGTTGTCTGCAGATTTGAGACTGAACCGCTGTTATCACAAGCATTGCTTTTTGGGGTGGGCATATGCACAGCCTGATCACTAATCCTTTAGATGGGTGGGGGGTTGGGTTCTCTGTCAGCTCGATGGAAATAGGAGGGTTATTTTTAGGGTTGGTAGATTGCGGGGAAGATACTGTTCCCTTGCTCTGCTGTGTACACAGAAGTGACGTCAACGATTTGGCTCTTTGATAGGTTAAGCTTTTTTCCTCCATAAGGCGAATTATTTCCTTTTCCCTTAGGGTGTATGGGCAGGAATTCGATTTGGGGTTTGCGCATTTTTGGCCCTGAAATGTGCACTTGTTACTGTGACCGCCGCCACAAGTGTCACATTTTTGCTTGTTTTTACACTCGCTGGATTGGTGGCACCATGTTTTGCAGTAATGCAAAAGAGTGGTTTGATGATATAGTCTTTGAGGGGGATGGAGTGGCCATCGAAAAAGACAAGTAGAGGTGGGGTTGTATAGAATTCTAGCAGTATTACCGGTGACATAAGATCACGGTTTATCTGCGGTCTGTATGCCTTAGAGATATCAGTTCCTTGAGTTGACAGTTCATGGGCGATCTCTGTATTGCTCAAGTTGATATATTCCTTGTGAAGCCTTACAACCTTTCTATAAGCAACACTATGTTTGGTAGTTTCTGCTTTATTGGATGTTGATTTTTCTTCTTCTTTGGTGGTCTTTGGTACTTCTTGTTGTTGTTTGCCCTGGTTTTTCAAGTTCGTTTTCAATGAGTTATGTCTTGATACATATATTTTGATTTCTCCAATTTTCTCAATCTCCATATATTTGTCCACCTGTTTCATAATTTGTGTTTGGTCTTAAGATTTCGAAGGTAGCTGAGTGGGTCCTAGTCAAGGCTGATGTGATGTTTTTTGTACTTAGATTGATTTTTTTTTTATGGAGTTAACATAGCTGATAAAGGGTGTATACTCTTTACTGTGGTATATTCTCTTGTTGTGATAGTCTGTTTACTTTTTGATTGGATTCTCTTTTTTTTAACAATATGTGGGGTTTGCTCTTGTGTCTGGGCGCTCTTCATCTCCTTCATATCCTTATCCTTATTTGGTTGGGTTCCTTTGGTTTTAGGTGCTAATTGTTCCTGTACGAGGACTTTCTTCTTATCAATGTTGTTGTTTGATTATTACTTTCTTGGTCTTTTTGGCCTTTTGTTTTCCGTCAGCAGGTGTTAGAGTCACCAGCCACACGGCTCGATTTATATGGTTCAAACGCGGACGCGATAGAAAACACCCTACTGATTTTTGTTGGGTCGGAACGCTGTGATAGCTATTGTCATGGTGAGGAATAGAGAGAAATCAAAGAGCATTTATAATGAAAAAATCTTTTGAAAACAAACGACAGACACATTTTTTTCAAAACACAAATTTTTTGTTCAACAAACAACTAACAAGTAACAAATTCATATAACATCAACAAATTTTTTACTTAAATCACAAACAACAATTTTTTTCAAACAGACTTTTTTGACAAGGTTGACAAGGTTGTGAAGTCAAGTTAGATTTTCACTGATGGAAGTCATGAGGCCATTGATGTACACTATGTTTCCTAGTTAAAGACAAAATATAGCCATAACGGTCATAAAACCATCGATCTACTTTCTTATCGTTTCTAGAAGAGTTATGACCAAAATAAGTTACTAAATGTTCTAAAGGATATCCAAGACTGCGTTGATGAAGAAAAAGCACACAATATTGACCACACACCATGGAATCTGTGCCTTGTAATTTCACATTATTGAATCGTAGTCGTTTGGGCATTTATTCTCATAAAGCCGATGATGTCGTCTTCCAAAGGTGGTAATCCATACGAATAAAAATACTCCACACAATCCTCTTTAGGGAAGTAGACGGCGACCCAGTGGATTCCTGGGAGATGACCGTCGTCCGTGTTGATGACATAAGCTTGATGGTCTTGAGGTTTGCGATGAGGTAGTTCATCTTTAACACACACGACAGGATTCCAAGAAGCAGTGTACGAACTGTTGTTCAAAAGGTTAAAAAGTTCCTAGGTATCCGTTTTTTCTTGCTGTTTTATTTTTCACAGGTAATGATAAGTCATCAATTCAATCCTGACTTTTTGTTTGAAAATCTCTGACAAGTAACCAATTCTTTGTCTCTGGGACAAGACAGCTTCAATGCGATAGATCTCTAGAGTAGTCAATGGAGGGCAAGAATGATCAAACAAGCCTTTATACCACTGATGCAACACTGCTTCTCCCGAGATGAGACCCTAAGCGTCATCCAGACACTCGTCCAATTTTTCTTCTTGGCTCATCACCACACATTTATCGTGTTGAATTTGACTAGGATGATCGTTTTGACATCCAGTGCAATTTTTCTTATTCAATTCCGTAATTTTATCCACCAGGTGTTTAGCAAAACAGGAGACTAAATGTTGTTCTTGTTCTGGCCATCTGG
Source organism: Megalonaias nervosa (assembly GCA_016617855.1). Lineage (NCBI taxonomy): Eukaryota > Metazoa > Mollusca > Bivalvia > Unionida > Unionidae > Megalonaias > Megalonaias nervosa. The sequence goes on from JAECUM010018112.1 coordinate 22,363, forward strand.
ACGTGACCACCACGTTCTATTCGTCCTTGTCTTCGGGTTCTGCTTCCACGGTATTCTCCCGTTCATTTCCAAAGATTCTACACTGTTCAATGAGAGATAAGAGTCTTCCATAGTTTCTAATAGTCTAGAATGACTTCTCTCAAACTGTTGATTTATATGGTATTATCGAATTCGGCATACAGGATGACGGCAAGAGCTTCTGCAAACTGAAGTTCCACACGCAGTTGACCGGATTTTATAGGGTGGAAATGTCCCTCGTCGCTGCCTTGGTCTGCAGTGAAATCAAAGGCCCACAAAGTGTAACATCCTACATAATCTTCGTACGAAATGCCGTGACTGGTGTTGGTTCCTACCTGTCCAGTAGCTTCGCACAGGGACAAGTACGATCTCAAGTAATTCTTCTGAGCAAAGTTAGGTTCGAAGGGTCTGGTACACAAGGTCTTGCCATCGCGACTGACTTCGATCTTGGACACTCTGTAGTGCTTAAGCTGGAAAGGATTGGCAGTGACGGCTCCGTTGAGGGCTGCATTGCTAACGATACCAACGATTAAACGTTTGGGTAACTGTCCTTGGAACAGATGATCATCGATCTTGGATCGGAGTCCAGCAGCAGTGGTGAAATTTTTCACTTCTACGCGTCGTATCGGATACTTGGCGGTCGTTCTGCTCAACGTGTGACTGATGTCGTTTCCTGCTTTAGGTAACACTACTACGCGGCTCACGTAAAGTCTGGCTTCTTGGATGGTGGTTTTGTACTCGTTGGCATGAGCCATCAAATGGAAAGCGGTACTGCCGCTTTTCAATCTCAGGCGGATATCCATTCCGTTGAGGAAATACTTGTTTTGCAACCACATGTCCAAATGCAAACGATCTATTAGTCTAAACAATGTCCTTGCAGGATTTTCTTTCGACGGTCGTTAAAGCCTACATTGTAAGGATCGTCATCTGCTGTCACGGCTGTGTTGTTAAACTTGTCCTCACCTGCTGTGTCAGGTTTCCAAACCACACAAGCATCTAGATGAGTGTTCTTGGCCTCTTTTCCGTACGTCAAGAGATTGTCTAGGTAAGCTCGGTAAGGGTAAGTATCCATGATACTGCTGACCAGTTTGTTATTCAAGTACAAATCCACTTCGCTGAACAAGGAATGCATGAAATTGTTGACGGGAGCTACTCTGGCATCGGCTCCTGGAACGCTGTCGTCTTTTTTGATCACTTTCAGTTTCAGATACAAGTAACTGCTATTCAGATCGATGTAATCTTCGGGCTGACCTATGATTTCAAACTCGATGGGAGCTGAATCCGTCAAAGAGGAGACGGAATGAAATTCGACCCATTGGGATTCTTGGATCGTCATAATGGTGGGTGGCAGTTCAAACAGATCCAGTTCTGACTTGGAACAGGCGCAAGACTTTCGGTGCATCAATTTCTTTCTTTCTATCTGTGATTTTTTTAATATTCAAAATCGTCTAATTCTCGGACGGTTCTTCTTTTCTTAGTCTTTCTAGCTCTGGGGATGTGAAGTCCTCTGAAGGGGTGTCTTCGACGTCTTTTTCTGTCTTGTCCTTGCTGTGGCGTCAGGGAAGCAGGAATATCTGATTCAGTAGTGTCGCGGCATTTTTTAGGAGTTTATCGTCGGCTCAAAATATCTTTGCCAGTTTGAAGCAAAACATTTTTGCCTGTTCTCAAGAAATCTTCTTTGGGGTTTTGTTTGTCGATAAAGACATTTTGGAGAAATTCATTGCCTTGCGTCAACGCGGCATCTTTCAAGGCGTGCGATTCCCGCGTCACCATCGGTTTCAAAACGGGAGCAACCGAACGAAAGGTCGATTTCAGCATATCTCCTAAACCATGTCTTCGTTGTCGAGCTACTCCTTGGTACACAAGATACATGACTTACAAGGGGATAGAGTAATCGTTTTCGAAAATGGAGTTTCACTGTGATTTTCCTTTTGATGAATGGAATATTTTGTCCCAGATCTTCTTTTATAGTAATGTTGACAGTGTCGAAATACGATTTACCGACAGGCATTTGCGAGGATGTACAAATTCGCGGTGATCGTGATAGGTGTTTCCACCTTCCTCGTCAGCGTTCGTGGCAGAATTCACTTTGAAAGGAATGACACGCAGTAACGGTACGGAGGTGTGTCCCACTACGTTGTACTCCACAACATTGGAGTACACAAGGATCAAATTCAGCCCTTGGTTGATTTCTACAGGGAATCGAAAATATTTTGCAAAATCCAAGTTGCCGGTAATGGCTGGTATTTTCTTTTAAATCTTGATAAACTTGGGGTCTCCACCCAAAATATCATACAATTCAGGACAAAATGTAATGGTTAATAGTTTGTCCTCTATAAATTTCATCAGTAGGCGACGAGCTATTTTATGGTACTCGATCGTGACACTTTTTCTGGTTTTCTCCAAGGCTTTGCCAAACACTACACTGAACTTGGTAACAATTGCGTTCACCAGATGTTGTTCGCTAAAATAATAGGTTGCAGGAATGGTCAACAGATAGGCCAATCGTTTAGTTTTGGGGTCTTGTGTTTTCATAGAGTCACCTGCACTTGCTCCTCATGAACTTTCACCTTGAACGTGTTTTGATTTGGAAGGATATTTAGGATTTGTTTAGGGTGAATCATTTCCACCAAAGCCACTTCCCAATGGGCTTCGTGATCCAAAATTGGATGGCCTGATGTAATTTGACCGTGAAACAGCACAAGATGTTGCGGGGAAACACCTCCATGGAACTGTCACTGGGTAACGTCAAGTAAAATTGGTTATTCAGAATTCCAGAGTTCTAGTGTCCGACATGTCACTCGAGGTCAGAGAAGTGTCTAAAAGAGGATTGTTGTTAGAATGGTGACTGTTGAAAAAAAGGTGACTGACGATGTACGCAAGGCTCCCGTTGTTGTTCCCATTAGAGGAATATTTCAGGGAAGGATTGGGAAGAAGGTAACCGATGCACCTGCTCAGTAAAATGGTTCACAATTGTTTGTCTCCTTGTTGCAAACTCAAATTGGCAATGGTAGCACCGATGACAAAATACACCAAACAACATTTGACATAAAAAGACGATTTGCGTTTTAGGCACACGTTCTCCACACCATACCCACAAGGGTTGCTTTTGTAGATCTTGCAGAGAAGAACTGGGGGAAGGAGTGGTCACTGCAGTGGTAGCGGTTGAGGTTGTGTTGAAGGGCATGATGGTCACATCTTTTTATAGTCGATGACTTGCGAAGCCTCGATCCAAGTGTCGAAACTCGGCGGATATCCTTTCCAATGTACTTTGACTTCTTTGACACGACGTTTTTCCACTTTACGAGTTCTTCGATCGAGAATGTTTTCGATGTCATACACTTAGTCTTCTGTTTTGGTCACAAGTTGTAACTCGGGCAAGTAAAACGTTCCTTTTAACACTTCTCCGTTCATGTCTTCCAATTTATAGACGGCAGGATGACGACCACGCACTCGTTCAGTGACACGAAACAATTCGGTGGTCCAGTTGGGTAAGTAACTTTTGTCGAAAGTGCGTTTGGTTTTACCAATGCGCACCCAATCTCCTGCTGCCAACACCCCACCTTTCTTGGGGACAGTCCGGAATGTACCAAACAGGCGCTTGAAGACTTGTCACTTCGTTGTATGGAGTCACTTCTTGGGGGGGGGGGGGCACGTCCAATGCTCCTTATGGTAAGATTGGTTGTACGCTTGGAGTAGGTGTGGCAAGACGTCGATGTACTTGAGAGTGTGTTGATGAGTAGAATATTTCCACATGCATTCTTTCAAGGTGCATTGAAAACGTTCCACAATGCTGGCTTTGGTTTCGGGATTCTCGGTGGTGAAAAATTGAATGTCGCGTTTCTTCAATTCTTTTTGGAAAGCTTCGTTCAGAAATTCGGTGTCTTTGTCGGTTTGTCATCTAAGGGGGTGACGACCGCTTTGTTTCAACATCAGTTGGAGGGCTCGCACTAACTCACTGCTCGATTTGGAAGTCAATGGCACGACTCAGGCAAATTTGGAAAAGACGTCTATGACACAAAACAAATATTTGTAGCCACGATTGTGGGTGGCCAAATGGGAGACATCGGCTAAATCGGCTTGCCATTGATGATCGATACCCTCCACTCGGGTGCGACTTCTGGAAAATTTTCGTCGAATGGGTTTGTGTAAGGTGTACGTGGCTTGTTGTTGTAACTATCGTTGCACTTGAGGAAAACGGACACTTTGAGTCTAGTTTTGGCAGTAGGATACAATTTCTGAACTCCGCTAGATGGGATGGATTGTAGTAAATGCTGACTAACACATTCACCATTTTTAGTAAGATATCCACTCTTCACATATGCTACTCTTGTCTTCCTGTTGTATTTTCTTGGATTATAATGCTTTGCGTGTCCGACGAGCGATAGGTGTCAAGGAGGAGAATGTCTGAACAGGGTTAATCAGTTCTTGTTTCACTTCTGTCTTGGTCTTTCTTTTCTCTTCTGAGGAAGAAGGGGAAGCCATCATCTTTTTAATAGGTCCTCTTATAGCATTAGGATACCAATGGTTTAAACATCTGTGACGTAACGGATACAATTGTTCTTTGCGTTTCACTTGTATTTTGACCAACTTTCGCTAAATGCGTTCTCTCAACTCCAGAGGCAAACCACGAATGTTCTCTTGTAAAGTATTCAAGATCATGTCAGTCAAAAACTTCTCCTAGAGCGAAAGTAACGAACGTAGTGAGTAATTTCTGACCACTGCCATTCAGAGTAACGGTCAAGAATAGTAATAAAATCTTCTGATGTAAACGGTCTAAAGCAGAATATTCGGATGAACGCACACTCGATCCAGAGAAATCTGACTTGTTTGTTGACTTTTGTCAATTTCCTCTTGTAAATTTCTCGACATAAAAAATCCTCAGTAACCAATTGAGATTTTGCGCTGTTAAGGCCTTGCTAAATTTCCTTGCAGATCTTCCCTTGCAATTCGTTTGGTAATCTTTGAATATTCTTTTCTGAAATGGGGTTTAAATACTTGTCTAGGTGTTTTCCAACGTTTGACTCCTAACCAAGATGGTTTCTTAAACGACATGGTATGCCACTTCATTGACTAGGTCCCACTAAAGGTAGGTAGTGAGAGAGAGCAGACCATCGAACATGTTCCAGGGAAGCGGAATCTTTTTGTTTCCACTCGTGAAGTGACACACCGCAACTTAAGCACTTGACCTTCTCCCCTTCACCCAAGTAGAAAAATCCGGCTCTGGCTAATTCATCCGGGGTAGGTCCACCCAGGTATTTTGGCCATTTTCCTCGGAAGGTTTGGAATCGACTTTCAAAGTCTCAGTATTCAGGCAAACGCACAGGGAACGAATATTCGTCTTTCACAGAATCATTTCGATGAGGGTACGGTGAAATCCGCAGGAATTTACTCAGGGTTGGATGACATCCGTGGTAGCAGCATAGTTTCATGATGACATCCACCATGAAAATCAGTAAAGTGAAAAGGTGTACGATAACGACTGGCATCGCTTTCGCATCCGTCAGGTTTGGCATGCACAGCTTCCCTTTGTTCCCATGGTAGGTATGGTAGTAGTAATCATAGCAAAGTTCCCATGATGTGGTACTGAATCGCTGAAGTCACAGCGTACGGCATCCCTGCAACCGCAAGGCACAGCATCGCACTCGAGTTTGCTCTCGCTTGATACTTGCTGTTTAAAAGGATTCATCTTTCTAGCTTGGCGTTTGTAGTTACAATGAACTATCGGTCTTGGACGTTGTCCCTTTTTATATGCTGACCAATATCAGAGTGTCAGTACGGTAAAGTGAAGTGGTTAGAAAGCCATACTCTCTTCTGGTACACGATTTGATAGAATTTTTCCAAGGGTCGACTGACGATTTGGTGTGTGGGTAAACGTACAATCTTGTGCGGTTCGTAGGTGGTCACTCTAAACTCTCGATCCTCTCCAAATTGCAAAGCTTCTTTCAAGACGCCAAAGTTCACCACTCGACCGGTCCAATGATTGAGAGTCAATCCTTTCACTTTACACTCGGTGTGCACTTCTCCTTGTGGCTCACGGTATTCGGAGCCGTAATCTTTAGGACAGCCACTAGCATAAAATAGAATCTTGTCGTTGGGGTGCTCGTCCGTCCAGGCTCCTAAGCGGTCTCCTTCGATGACAGGATGATAGTGACCCAGGCGATTGATGTAGATGCAACTGTCCGAGTCAAAATACAGTATACGATCTCCTAACTAGTGTAAAGCTTCTTACAATTTAAGCGAGCATATGCTGTCACGTAGGCTGCAATGATGACATTTCCAAATTCGTCGGCTTCTACAAAATCCAGTTCCTCTCCGCAGCTGACTAAGATCAAGTCCTCACGAACGTCGTGTACGTGTTTCATGTATTTGGTTTTGTCGTGAATCATCTGGAAGTAGTGGATAGGTTCTATCAAATACTCCATCTTTGGTAAACACGGTCGTTGTGCCAGTTTGCCCCACAAGCAATTTAACATCACTTTGACAAACGATCGCCTTCCTTCGTCTTTTTCCACGAGGTCTAAAGTCATGCCTTCCTGCTCCCAGTATTTCTCTTTGAATTTCTTTTGGTCTTTGGGAGTGTGGCACCAGGAAGGATAGCCGCTGATTTCTTGTTTCAGTTTCAAAAAGGCATTCACGTAGTCTGCGAAAATGCCTTTCTGATTCTAGTCGCCCTTGTGGTATTTTTATGTCTGGGGAAAGTGGTAAATTTCGTACACTTCTAACAGTTGGTATCCCAAGTCCAGAGCTTTAAACAATTCCAAGCTGACCCACGTTCCTCTCAAGGCGCGTTCTTCTTGAGTGTGCTGACAAGGTCGGGCTTGATCACACGTTTCGACACAAGTACGACACAAGGGAAAGATCAGTTTTCCTTGGCAATGGTGAGGTAAAACGGGATGGTACAAGTCCGTGGGAGGCAAGACTTTGCACTTGATCAATCCTTCGTATTGTCGAATGTTGTCCAGGTCGATGTGTTCCGTCAGCAATTGCGGGTTCCCTGCGGAAAAGTGACAATATTTTCTCACGTAAAGATACAGCAAACACACGTCCAAGTATTTAATTTCTTCTCCTTTCTCCTCGTCGGCGTGGTACAGCAAACAGGTTTCATTCGCTCGTCCTCCGTACATGCTGTCCCGCGCGTTTAGAGGGTCCACCAGCTGTAACCTTCCACGATACATTTAAACTCGGGATCGGTTTTCAAAGGGTGATCGTACTCGTGTTCCCACATTTCCACCACTTGGTATCCTTGCTGTTCTAACTTCAGGCGCCGCTGACAAGTGGCCTCGTACAAGTCTTCCATGGTCCGTTGTAAAAATTGATTTTTAGTGTCACGTTGAGGGTAACCGATCGGACATCCGTGAAATTAGCAGCCGTTAAACTCATACACTATCCTGGGGTTTCTAAGTCCCAACCATCCACCGAATACGTTCCGATGGTCTTTTCGCCTTCTCCGTTTTGGTCATGTTGAATCCATTGGTCTTCCTTGTCGCACAAGGAATGTAACCAGCGTAGGGCTATGGACGTTTGACAAAATTGGTCGTTTGAGGACTTATGACAGCTAGGGTGTTTTCGGACATGAATCGTTGGCGATACACTAAGGAACACGCTTTGGCAATGGTGCAGACTTCTTTCAAACGATCGATCCCTCCGTGTTCCAAGAACAGTTCTTGAAATTTTCCACAGCAACGCCGTAAAATGTCCACGTCGGAACGACGATACTTTAATATTTCTTCCTGAAAGTCGAAGGGGTCCGAGGCGTGAATCTGGTACCAAGCGTAAAAACCTTCTCGTTCTTCGGTACGCATGTTGTCGGGGTTGTAGTAGTGAGCCTCATGCAAATGGATTAGAACGGAGTGTTGATTGGCTTCAGTATTGAAAAAGTGCGGAAAAATAGCTTTTGGCCATTTCTGTCATTCCAAACGATTTAGACATTCGACTCAAAGGCATGGCCAAGTAACTCATCGAATCTTTAAACTGCACTTGTCCCACTTGCATGGAAATGATTTTGGTTCCGTTCAAAGTCGCTTTAGGACGTTCGGTACTTTGTTCCGTATAGTATCTGAGACGAAATTGTCCATCGTATCCCGAGGAATTTTGAGCTATCACCGTGGCATGGCGATGACAATCTCTGTGATGTTCGATGTCCTCTTGGCTCCACGTCTCGTCGATGGGGTCTAAGATCCATTGGGCGAAATCGGCTAGCGTGTTCAGTCCACGAAAGATTTTTTTCACGGCCTCCAGGAATCTTGCTGCAGTGAGGGCAATGACTAAAGATATGCTCTTGAGATAGGCTCTCGATGAGCTAAGCAAAAATTAGGAATGTGAATGCCGGTCTCTTGGATGCATTCGAAATCGACAAAGATGATATTCCCTTTCTTCTGGTCATCTTCCTCCTCCTGTGTGGAATGGTATTTCTGAATCTAGCATTCGTGTTCCAAGTCCACGATTTTGGTGACAAATGTGACATCGCTTCTTTCCTGAACATACGTGCGCCTTGGCACTGTTTGTACGTATGCCTTGTCCACAAGTAGGGCACAATCTCAGGAGTTGACAAGCCCTTTTCTGCTGTGAACCTTGCGTCTTCAGATGTTCTTGCAACAGGTCGGACTGACAAAAGTGCGCTGACAAGCTGGGCAATGCACTCGTTCTTGTCCTTCGTTCTTGTCGTTCTTGTCCTTCGTCAAGACAGGTTTAGGGGCCAAACATCCTGAGCATTTCGATCCATAATGCTTGTGTTGCTCTCGATTGTTATAGCCATGGTCACATTTCTCCCTGTAATAACCGTATCCCTGGAATGCAGTAATACTGGTAATGGCATCGAAATGTTCATCGTGATGATAGACGTTAATGTATTTTCCATCTTTGAAATTTGTGCCTCGAAACAACAGAGGTCTGCGCATTTATTGAGGGTGCATTTTCAAGGTGTAGCATGGAGCCAAGACGTCTTGCAGATTTTGCATTTCAGGAATGCCACAGGGTGTGTCTTTGCTGTATCAGGAGTTCTGCTTCTCTTTGTTGTTTGGTCCGGTTAGATTTTCGAACGTTCTCCCAGTCTTTTTTCCACTCTACCGTGTCGTTCTTGTCGGCATACGTTCGTCCCACCACGATGGCACGGGTTAAACACATCTGGTCTTGAATGTTGTTAATTTGGACGAGGATGCGCTTGATGCTACGACGATCGTCCACAATAACGCCTTTTTGAGTTGTCAGGTCCCTTGGGGAAGAGACACGTGGGTCATGAACAGTGTCGCTTTTCCGTCGGTGACGTGAAGCTTGTCGTTGGATTGCTGTACGTGTTGAATCTTGTCGATGACTTTGGAAGGTGTCAATTCTGCTGGGCTGCTAAACTCGATCCAAACGGGGGATTTCAAACTGTCGTGATGAATGGAAGGTCTCAAGCGATCGTCTTCTTTGGCTTCACATTGCTGTTTCAGCGTGGTTAACAAAGAATCCTACACATCGGTGATGAACGCCTCTGCTTTCTCCAGCGGTACGTCGAACTCGAAATCTTTAAACTTCAGCGTGTACGTGCAGGCCGTGGTTCTAAATTTTCTAGAGAAGCATTTTTCCGTCTCTCGAATGTGGTAATACTTTTCAGGGTTTACTGGTGGTGGTGACTTTTGGTTTGGAATAGGCTCTCTTGGTCTGGATTCTGGCTCACTCATGTCATCTTCAAAATCGCTGGCATGAATTTGAGCCAAGACTTCAGCTACTGTGCGAGGCGATAAGTCACGTTTCTGTCTCTTACTTTCTTCTCCTTTCATTACGAGATGATGCTATTGTTTCATCTTGACTGCAAAAAGTCAAATGACTACATTTGAAGCGCCATGGACCCCTTTATATCCATGTCAGACAAGTGTATATATAAAGGACTAGTGCCTTCCCTCCTAGTATTCATTTCACTCTCAATCCGATCAGAACGATGGAAGAGCCCACACAGATCGAACTTCTGATCAGAGCTTTGCGAGGTGTCATACAAAAGTTTTCTTCAGACAAGCCGACGGACTACTCCCCCTCCTTTCGAGGTAAAAGACAAGATAGTTACTATATCTGTCAGAAGAAATGGCATTGGGCTACAGAATGTCCAGATCGTCAAAAATGCAAGACAAGTGTCAAAAGAGACAAAAGTCAAGATACCTGTTATCATTGTAAAGAGAAAGGACATTGGTCTTCAGAATGCACTAAGAAACAACAGGAGCAGAAGGATGTGAGGGGTTCCGAACAGGAAGAAGAGGTACTCTCCGAAAAGGAAGTACCCCGACATGATCAGAAAGAGAAAAAAGAGAAGAAAAGAAGACGAGATGAAAGTGAGGAAGAAGAGAAACCTGTGAAAGTAAAGAAATTCAAAAAAAAAAAAAAAAAAAAAAAAGGAGAGAGAGAACAAAAAGACACAGAAGTTTATGAACTTTTTAAAGTGTTGTGTTGTGGTGAATTGAATTGTAAAATTTGTACAAGAATAGACAAGACAGAAAAACCTAAGTGTCTCTTGGTTTTGATTTTTTAGAATGATAAGGACCTACACTCACGCACTCCCACACTTATATCATGGGTAAATAAAAAGGGATTTTGAGTTTTAATTGATTTTGTCATAATGAATACTATCTCTTTTCGAGAGAAGTGGATGGCCTTGTAAAGGACCGTTGGGTGTTTGTTTTTTTTTTTAAAAACCAAACAAACTCAGGAACGAGAAGCAATCAGCTTTAACTGTATTAAGCCTTTGCCACGGCCAAGGCCTACGTCTGGACCTGCTCCTGTCGATGGTTTGGTAGAAATCACTAGGGCGGGTATTTCAGGTGTCCTAACAGGGATGGGTTGTTTGGCTCGGGAAGGTCTTTTTCTCTTGGGTCGTAATAAAGAAGTCTGATACATTTGTTTCAGACTCCTTAACTCTGCCAAAACGTCCATGAGTACCGTCACCGTTTGACTTTCACTGTCCCCCTTCTCTCCTAGACCTTGTTTCTTCTCTGCTGCTTCTTCTTCCTGTCGTTTCCTTCTTGCCTCTTCTTCTTCTCGCTGTTGCTGTTGCTGTTGAAGGGGAAAAGCTTGTTCTGCTTCTTTCTGCTGCTGTAAAAATTCATCCAATTCTTCTTTCTGTCTCTGTTTAAAATCGTGGACGTGTGGCAAAGAAGGAGAAGGTGGTGAAGGTGCTGGTACCGGAACAAATTCTTGCGAAGAAGAGAGAAAATCCACTAAATCCCAATTAAAATCGACCTCTTCAGGAAGGAGACCTGTGTTGACTTTGGTAGCCGCTGCTATCCATCGCTTCTCGTCTCCACGGCCGGTGCACCCCAACTCATCGAATTCTTAGTTTACGTCATGTTTCAAAAACACTGTCACATCGATTCACTTCGCACAGACGCTAGCTCACCTATATTGGGAATGTGACGTCACAGGTAGCTCTCTTCGGATTGGAAGAGACTCCGCGCAGTGGCTGCATTTTGTAACGCGTGTTTGGATTGGTGAAAGAACTCAATCCGTTTCGTTTCGCTCTTCCACTATAAAACTGCAGTTCACTTCATTCCCATCACCTGTTCTCGTCACAAGATGTGGACAAACGTTGAATCATCTACTCTCGTATCGTCTATGCTGTTTCGTACGGACTTAACCATGTATGTCAAATCATCATGGACAATCATCCGGATCACCGATACGACCGTTTGGAAGAGAAGGGTCTATGTGGAGAGGCAAGGCTGCCTGAAGCGAGTCCTCATCTACGGCCCAGAAGTTAGACGAAGTTTAAGGAAGAGAAGAAGACCTGTGCGATGCCTTCTATGTTAACGGAATGGTGTTAACATAGAAAAAACCAAAGGCCCTTTTCAGGGCCACTTCATTGCCTCGAAAAGATTTATTTAAATTTTGCCATATATGTGTATGAACCCTATACATCTTGTCCATATATCGTCCCAGGAGTCTTGTCATGCTCATTCCCCTTGTCCCTATCCATCTTTGCCCTATATCGTCCAAGGGTGTTTTTCCTTCTTTGGTCTCATATGCCCTATACATTTTTGCCCCATATCGTCCCAGGCCATATTTCCTTCTTTGGCATGATATGCCCTATAGCGTCCCCCTATACTACTCCTGCCCATGTGTCTTTATAAGCCCTGACTATGTGTCCATATATTAAACTCATTCTTTGTGTCCTTATAAGCCCTATTTATGTGCCCTTTTAAGTCCTGTCTATGTGTCCTTATAAGCCCTGTCTATGTGTCCTTAGAAGCCCTGTCTATGTGTCCTTATAAGCCCTGTCTATGTGTCCTTATAAGCCCTGTCTATGTGTCCTTATAAGCCCTATCTATGTATCCTTATAAGCCCTGTCTATGTGTCATTATAAGCCCTGTCTATGTGTGTTTATAAGCCCTGTCTATGTGTCCTTATAAGCTTTATCTATGTGTCCATATAAGCCCTTTCTGTGTGTCATTATAAGCCCTGTCTATGTGTCCTTATAAGCTCTGTCTATGTGTCCTTAGAAGCCCTATATGTCATTATAAGAGCTGTCTATGCGTCCTTATAGGCCCTGTCTATGTGTCCTTATAAGCCCTGTCTATGTGTTCTTATAAGCCCTGTCTATGTGTCCTTATAAGCCCTGTCTATGTGTCCTTAGAAGCCCTGTCTATGTGTCCTTAAAAGCCCTGTCTATGCGTCCTTATAAGCCCTGTCTATGTGTCCTTATAAGTCCTGTCTATGTGTCCTCATAAGATATGTATATGGTCCTTACCATTACAATTAGCGAGTAGATATTGTTTAAATATCATAAATCCATTTATTTAAGAGAGTGGTTCTTTCTTTGCCATAGGTATTTGCTGAAACGACAGATACAAACCTAAGCAGAGAACTCGTCAGTAGGGTATTTTATTAGTGTATAGCATGGTTCTAAAGTTTGCTCGAATCTTCCTCTATTTTGGTGAATACTTGGTAGCAATTAATGGTACTGGTTCAATTAATGGCATATTGCCGTCTATATTTTAAAAAAATCTTTGAACTGTTCTATTCAGAATTTCAAATGACTTCACATCGCAAGATACAGTGTAGATTTAACTGAGTAGTTGCTTTAATCATGCGAATAAACTAACAGTCTGCTTCATATTTATTTTCTAGATTCATTCTCTCAGTCGAATAAGTGATATTTAGGGATAAAATACTTAATTTTGTTAGTACTGCGTATCTCAATCTGGGTTCTCATGAAAGGCGCCTAAATTAGTTATCGTGTAGTACAGGGGTTGGTTTCAATAAGCTTTATTATGCAGTAAAGGGTTAAATGTGGTTTATCTCATATATATATATATAATGTCCTGTGCTTTTTTGCTGCATTTGAATAATGTCCTTGTTAATAAGACGTTCTTCCGCGATAACCATATATTGTTTGGTTTGTACTCTAAATAAGGAAAAAATTGTGAAAAATGAGGGATTCTCGAAACCTAACATTTTGACGCTGTAGATACTGCAGAGAGTAGAAGATGATTAATCTAGAGACATCCCTTTGATTTTCCCGAAAAAAACTCCCCCGCTGTCGAGCTGTCGAAGCAGTTCTTGGAGTCGATCGAACTTGCACGATCATTTGTGTTCGTTGGGATATTTCAACATAAATTTATTAAAGAAGAGAGGTGCTCCCACATTTTAGATGCTCGTGAAAGCCTCGGTAAATGAAACTTGTGGGATGTGTATAATACTTTCGTTGGGTGTAATATTATATTTGTACCAATCTGTTGTCGCAGAGATGTTTAATCATAGCGGCCAACGTTTTATTAAATATTTTATGAGAATCATGACGAACGCTGATCAATAAACATGGCATTTCGGATCTTGCATAATGCCCAAAACTAAATGTTTTTATCGACATTCAGTTGGAAAGTGAAAAGGCAAAAATCGTTCAATTGGAGAGTGAGACGGTTAAAATCTGGGAGGAGCAATGTTGGGTCATCCAAGATGTGTCAGCAATCACAAACAAACCAACCATACAATGCGTACAGTATACAAGAAGAAACATGACAAAAGTACATGTACTCAGAATAATTAACATTGCAGGGAATTATTGGTTAATTGGATTTATTCGCCAACATCCACAATTATATCACGCATAAAGGTTTTGCAAAATCATACAGATATAAAACTTCATATAAAATTTAATGTAAAACCATTGAAAAGTTGAAGACTGATTTTACTGAAAGCATATTTCTAGTCAGTGAATGATATAGTTGACAAATTGAATCAGGGTGTACACTAATTCTTTCCTATTCCACGTTTCTGTACATTTGACAGGCTAAAATTATGTCAACCTCCTGTAACATGATTGTTGCGTCTAAATATACCTGGATCCATTTTGATATTCTTTGGGAAAAAATGGAATAGATTAGACGCTTCGTATGCATCATCATACTTACAAATTATCGTTCGATATCTGTACAAGCTAGATCGTGTTTTCCGTGTACATGCATGAATAAAATGTGCCCATTAAAATTTCATCACAGGCATGAATACAATTTTATTATTTGCCATATAACTCTGTAAGCGTTTGAAAAATAAGTGATCGATGATGAACTCGTCATTTGTAACCCATAATCTCAATGGTCAGCAGAATCGATTAGTGTGTGTGTGTGTGTGTGTGTGTGTGTGTGTGTGTGTGTTTTGGATTTGTAACGTAGCTTTAAAAATGTATCAGTCATATCGTTACGATGTCTGCAGTGTAGCAGTTTATAGTGATGTCTTGCAGTGGGCATCATGCTGCAGACACATAGCATCATGTCTGACCCAGTCACATTATCCTGAAACCAGGCTGACCAGTCCTATCACTAACCTCTTAATGCTGAGCGCCAAGCGAGGAAGCTGCTAGTACCATTTTTATAAGTCTTTGGTATGACTTGGCCGGGGTTCGAACCCACGACTTCCCGCATCCGAGGCGGACGCTCCAACCACTAGGCCACTGGTAGTCTATAAGTACTTAATGTTTCATACCAAGTAGTAGATCGGAAGTGAACTTTAATAAAATTCTAATTTCTCACAATAAATCAACTCGTAATGATTAGATCAATCAAAACATAAATTGGAATGGAACTGAAGTGGCGGCAAATGTTAGAAAACAAAATCGAATCATGTATAGATATCTTCATTATATGCCACAATCTCTGACAAGAACTGATCAACCATTAGTGGTCTGAGTTAAAATTTTGGGTGAACAATTTACACATTATCTTCAGAAGCGCGCTGAATAATAATATATAAAAGTGCAAAATATGGATTAAAATAACCTACCTTTTTGTTAAAGTGTCTCCTGAAGATACTCCTGTTGCCGAGGACGTCTATTCTTTTCAGAATAACTATGTAAAGCTCTTTTGATAGGTAATAACTGCACACGCCTGTACGCGAAATATACCAAATGTAGATTTATAGCTTTTACCTTATCCATTCAACCAGTAGCATTTGGAGAAAACCGATGGTGAAATGTCCCCAGTAGCATTTTGCCACCACGTCATGATTGTCAGGGCAGAAAGTACTATCAATAAATATCCATTTCCACCTCTGCTTTCGATAACTGACGCGCAGCTTGTGTCACTGTCAATCTGAACAACTGTTCATATATTTTTTGCAGAAACAATTGCATTGTAGAATTAATTTGTCTGTAATTGATTTCCTACCATAATTAGAATTAATAAATACATAACGCAGACTAACTTCATTGTGCGGCAGTCTGAAATATTTTTGTAAAGAGAGGATTTTAGTTGTTCACCTTGTAGTAAAGACCAAGCTCCTCCCTCAAAACTGTAGACCCATGGACTGTAAACTAATTTTCAAATATTAGTTTTTTTAGGTAAGAAGCTATTAGTTTATATTTAGTGTTAATATGTTTTAATATGTTTTATTGGCTTCCACAGCCTTAAAAGAATAAATGTTTCATTAAAGACTATATCCTTATTTCAAATTTCCCTATAAATCCAAGTCTCTATTTCCATGAATGTTATTTTTGAGCACTTTGTATTTCTAGTGAGGAATATCTTAAATTAAATAATTTGAATAAACGAATTACAGCCCACATGAAATACTGAACACATCAATAATATAACTGATCCTGCTTAGACCTTACTGCACGAATGAATAATTTCCTAATGTACAAGATTATATAGTTCTCTACTTGACCTCAGGTCACAATTACCATTTTCTATTAAAAAAATTATTACCTAATGGAATATTTCATTCTGGAAGGATCCAAATGTTTACAAGATAAAACAATTCGTTATAATTAGATGGTCTGTAACTAAAGTTATAATATAAAATGTGGCAAACAAAAGGTACACCCTGCATTTCATGGGAAAAGTCCAGTGTTCTTGACTCAGATTCAGATAAACATGTTGTTTACAAACCCAAAATCAATTATTCAGGTTAGGTAGAAAATGAACATGACTCTGGTCAAGGTCAAGTCCAAAAGACAATTAAGCGTAGCGTATAATGAATTAAAACCTAACAAACAATGCAAAAAATATACATAACAGTATATAGTCTTGAAAAATGTTAGTAAGTGTAGAGACATTCTTTCATTAAAGATAATTCTGTGCTAGAACTTGTTCACATCGACGCCTTGATTACAAACTTTACGAAATAATTAACATAATTATGCAGCTTGCATCAAATATATAATGTGTCTGAAGTATGTTAGATTAGATCCAATGATGTTGGTGGATGCGGCAAACACGTTTGCCCATGGAAAGTGTACCTTGGAAATTGTAGTATTACTTTTGTAACTAAGAATTGCTCTATTTTGTCTCAGCTTCAATAAAAAAATTGAAATAATTCAATCAATTTCCAGTCATGCCAAAAATGATCACTAAACAGAATTTGAATATTAGTTCAGATATCTTTTCCTTCATTAGTATTAATATTCAGCTTCTTCCTCTGCAATCCCTTGCCTTAGTGTTTCCAGTTCGTACAGGTTCATGGTAATATTCAACCACATTGGGAATTTCTTTTCATATTGTAATGATTTCTTCGGCATAGTCTTACTTTTGATGAAGTTTAATAGACCAATCTAGTGTATCTTAGGAGATCTTGTAGAAGCATTGTTAGTAGTATATGGGGATACTTTAGCGACAATGGGACCTAAATGTTAAAACAGGGTCTTAGTACTTTGGCAACAAGGGGAATTTAACATGGGTAGGATAATTTCGTGACAATGGGAATTTAACATGGGAATGGCACCTGTGGGTCAATGGAAATTGAACAGTGGCGACGTCATGGGGTTTATAGGGTCAAAGCTATTTATAGGGTGAAATGCATTTATAGGGACAAAGGTTAATAGGGACAAACATAGACATATAGAAACAAACAAGTACACATCTAAACAAAGAAGATGGAAACACACAGAAAAGAGGACAGAGATGTTCCAAAGAAAGACTCACGGACAGAATAGAGACTCCAATAAGAAAAGTCTATTGTATGGGTACAAAACATTTATTCAAATATATACATGGGATCTCTGGCCTATGCTTTGGTCTAAGCACTATCCATTTAATACATAAACATTTGGACATGAAACAAACCTATTTACAAGCTATTTAGTTCTTGTTTCTAGCAAACTACTTCTAAAATTAAAGTTCATGCCTTCAAACAAGAAAAATTCATATACAACTTATTTACATTTCATAAAAGAATTCCATTTTATTTCACTCTACATTAAATATTCATTTTTAAGAAAATACTAAAACAAACAAAGTAACAAACAATCAAATAGGACAAAGTTCATGTTTCTCTTTTTATCAGTCACGCACGTTGTTTTTAAATCTGGTCAGCTACGACCTATATCCCAGCGTAGATGTTTTCCATCACGTACTCCCTTTCATCTGTAGATCTGTTGTCATATCCATCGTGCTAGATACACTTATCGACAAGCAGATCAGTGGTGGTTATTGTCTTCTTCCCATTGAGGTACAACGTATGCCATATGAATGGTCACTTTTCCATCGGTGATGTCAAAGTTTTCTCGCATCGTCTGCACGTCTTCAATAGCCCTTAATAGTTTGGAAGAAAGTTAATTCTGCAGGTGTACTAAACCCGAGATATACAGGAGAGTTCAAACTTTCGTGATACATAGATAGGCTCAAACTAACTCGATCTTTGACTTGACAATGAAGTTTGAGTTCTTCTAACAGTGAGTCAGATAAGTCCGTAATAAAATCTGCTGCTTCCTCGGTTGGAACGTCAGACGCAAAGTCTTTAAATTTCACCGTGTAGGTGTAAGTTGTCGTCCTAAATTTTCTCGAAGTCGCTGTCTGAATCATTTGGATGCTAAAATACTCCTTTAGATTCACTGAATCCTTTTCCTTCTTGGAGGCACTTTGCTGTGACGTTATGGTGGTGGTGAAAGAAGCCAATGATATGTGTTCCTTCTATTTTTTCATCTGTGTAGAGTGATTCATCTTTCTCGGTGCTTGTCCTCGTAATAAAGTGTCGTTCTTGGAAGTCGTCCCTTTTATACCGGGTGATATCAGCGTGTCAATAAGGTAAAGTCTTGTAGCCTGGAAGTCCCACTGGTTGCACATTTCCCATGACGTTAGTAAATAAACAACTAAGATGTGGTACTGCATTGGTGATGTGATCGTGAGGCACAGCATCGCACTCGAGTTTGCTCTCGCTTGATACTTGCTGTGTGAAAGGATTCATCTTCCTTGCTTCGCGTTTGTAGTCACAATGAAGTATCGGTCTTGGACGTTTTCCCCTTTTTAAGCTGGCCAATATCGACGTGACTTTACGGTATAGTGAAGAGGTTGGGAAGCCGTACTCCCTTCTGTTACACGATTTGATACAAAGTTACCGAGGGTCGACTGACGATTTGGTGTGTGGGTAAACGTACAATCTTGAGTAGTTCGTAGGTGGTCACTCTAAAATCTCGATCCTCCCCAGATTGTAAAACTTCTTTCATCACGCCAAATTTCACCAGTCGACAGGTGAGATGATTTAGAGTCAATCCTTTCACTTTACACTCGGTGTGCACTTCTCCTTGTTTGTCCCGTTATTCGTAGCCGTAATTTTTGGGACCTCCACTAGCAAAAATTAGAATCTTGTCGTTCAGGCTCCTAAGCGGTCTCCTTCGATGACAGGGTGATAGTGACCCAGGCGATTGATGTAGATGCAACTGTCCGAGTCAAAATACAGTACACGATCTTCTAATTGGTGTAAAGCTTCGTACAATTTCAAACGAGCATGGGCTGTCACGTAGGCTGCAATGATAACATTTCCAAATTCGTCGGCTTCTACAAAATCCAGTTCTTCTTCGCAGTTGACTAAGATCAAGTCCACACGAACGTCGTGTACGTGTTTCATATATTTGGTTTTGTCGTGAATCATCTGGAAGTAGCGGAAAGGTTCTATCAAATACTCCATCTTTGGTAAACACGGTCGTTGTGCCAGTTTGCCCCACAAGCAATTTAACATCACTTTGACAAACGATCGCCTTCCTTCGTCTTTTTCCACGAGGTCTAAAGTCATGCCTTCCTGCTCCCAGTATTTCTCTTTGAATTTCTTTTGGTCTTTGGGAGTGTGGCACCAGGAAGGATAGCCGCTGATTTCTTGTTTCAGTTTCAAAAAGGCATTCACGTAGTCTGCGAAAATGCCTTTCTGATTCTAGTCGCCCTTGTGGTATTTTTATGTCTTGGGAAAGTGGTAAATTTCGTACACTTCTAACAGTTGGTATCCCAAGTCCAGAGCTTTAAACAATTCCAAGCTGACCCACGTTCCTCTCAAGGCGCGTTCTTCTTGAGTGTGCTGACAAGGTCGGGCTTGATCACACGTTTCGACACAAGTACGACACAAGGGAAAGATCAGTTTTCCTTGGCAATGGTGAGGTAAAACGGGATGGTACAAGTCCGTGGGAGGCAAGACTTTGCACTTGATCAATCCTTCGTATTGTCGAATGTTGTCCAGGTCGATGTGTTCCGTCAGCAATTGCGGGTTCCCTGCGGAAAAGTGACAATATTTGCACACGTAAAGATACAGCAAACACACGTCCAAGTATTTAATTTCTTCTCCTTTCTCTTCGTCGGCGTGGTACAGCAAACAGGTTTCATTCGTCCGTCCTCCGTACAAACTGTCCCGCGGGTTCAGAGGGTTCACCAGCTTGTAACCTTCCACGATACATTTAAACTCGGGATCGGTTTTCAAAGGGTGATCGTACTCGTACTAAAAATCAAATTTTACAACGTACCATGGAAGACTTGTACGAGGCCACTTGTCAGCGGCGCCTGAAGTTAGAACAGCAAGGATACCAAGTAGTGGAAATGTGGGAACACGAGTACGATCACCCTTTGAAAACCGATCCCGAGTTTAAATGTAACCAAGACCGACCTTGTCAGCACACTCAGGAAGAACGCACCTTGAGAGGAACGTGAGTCAGCATGGAAATGTTTAAAGCTCTGGACTTGGGATACCAACTGTTAGAAGTGTACGAAATTTACCACTTTCCCAAGACATAAAAATACCACAAGGGCGACGAGACTCAGAAAGGCATTTTTGCAGACTACTTGAATGCCTTTTTGAAACTGAAACAAGAAATCAGCGGCTATCCTTCCTGGTGCCACACTCCCAAAGACCAAAAGACATTCAAAGAGAAATACTGGGAGCAGGAAGGCATCACTTTAGACCACGTGGAAAAAGACGAAGGAAGGCGATCGTTTGCCAAAGTGATATTAAATTGCTTGTGGGGCAAACTGGCACAACGACTGTGTTTACCCAAGATGGAGTATTTGACAGAATCTTCCCACTACTTCCAGATGATTCACGATAAAATCAAATACATGAAATAAAAAAAGGGACGACTTCCAAGAACGACACTTCATTACGAGGACAAGCACCGAGAAAGATGAATCACTCTACGCAGGTGAAAAAAGAGAAGGAACACATATCATTGGCTTCTTTCACCACCACCATAACGTCACAGCAAAGTGCCTCCAAGAAGGAAAAGGATTCAGTGGACCTAAAGGAGTATTTTAGCATCCAAATGATTCAGACAGCGACTTCGAGAAAATTTAGGACGACAACTTACACCTACACGGTGAAATTTAAAGACTTTGCGTCTGACGTTCCAACCGAGGAAGCAGCAGATTTTATTACGGACTTATCTGACTCACTGTTAGAAGAACTCAAACTTCATTGTCAAGTCAAAGATCGAGTTAGTTTGAGCCTATCTATGTATCACGAAAGTTTGAACTCTCCTGTATATCTCGGGTTTAGTACACCTGCAGAATTAACTTTCTTCCAAACTATTAAGGGCTATTGAAGACGTGCAGACGATGAGAGAAAACTTTGACATCACCGATGGAAAAGTGACCATTCATATGGCATACGTTGTACCTCAATGGGAAGAAGACAATAATCACCATTGATCTACTTGTCGATAAGTGTGCATAGCACGATGTATATACCAACAGATCTACAGATGAAAGGGAGTACGTGATGGAAAACATCTACGCTGGGATATAGGTCGTAGCTGACCAGATTTAAAAACAACGTGCGTGACTGATAAAAAGAGAAACATGAACTTTGTCCTATTTGATTGTTTGTTACTTTGTTTGTTTTAGTATTTTCTTAAAAATGAATATTTAATGTAGAGTGAAATAAAATGGAATTCTTTTATGAAATGTAAATAAGTTGTATATGAAGTGGTTTTTTTTGAAGGCATGAACTTTAATTTTAGAAGTAGTTTGTTAGAACCAAGAACTAAATAACTTGTAAATAGGTTTGTTTCATGTCCAAATGTTTATGTATTAAATGGATAGTGCTTAGACCAAAGCATAGGCCAGAGAGCCCATGTATATACTTGAATAAATGTTTTGTACCCATACAATAGACTTTTCTTATTGGAGTCTATTCTGTCTGTGAGTCTTTCTTTGGAACATCTCTGTCCTCTTTTCTGTGTGTTTCCATCTTCTTTGTTTAGATGTGTACTTGTTTGTTTCTATATGACTATTTTTGTCCCTATTAACCTTTGTCCCTATAAATGCGCGCGCGCGCGTGTGTGTGTGTGTGTGTGTGTGTGTGTGTGTGTGTGTGATTTAGAATTTTGACGTAGCTTTAACAATTTTTCAGTCATATCGCTACGATGTCTGCAGTGTAACAGTTTATAGTGATGTCTAGCACTGGGGCATCATGTCGCAGACATGTGGCATGATGTCCCACCCAGTCACATTATCCTGACACCAGGCCGACCAGTCCTAACACTAACCTCTTAATGCTGAGCGCCAAGCGAGGCAGCTGTTAGTACCATTTTTTAAAGTCTTTTGGTGTGACTCGGCCGGGGCCTCCGGCACCCGAGGCGGACGCTCTAACCACTAGGCCACCGGAGCGGTCAATAAATGCATTTCACCCTATAAATGGTTTTGACCCTATAAACCCCATGACGTCGACAATGTTCAATTCCCATTGACCCACAGGTGCCATTCCCATGTTAAATTCCCATTGTCGCCAAAGTATCATACCCATGTTAAATTCCCCTTGTCGCCAAATTACAAATACCCTGTTTTAACATTAATGTCACATTGACGCTAAAGTATCCCCATATACTACTATTGTTTATTAGATTTTGGGTCTGATTTTATTTTTTAAAGTAAAGAGTACTTCCTTATTGGACTTCCTTTCTCATTCTAAAAGGCTCGCTGTAATAGGAAAATGGTATTCGTGGCACGCATAGTGTGCCGGACAAGAATATCGCGGTGAAACTCCTCAGAGTGCAGTTGGATCACCTTATGGTTTCTCTACAAGATTCCATTGACTCATACAGCTTTACAAAAGGAAATAGCCGGAAATATGCGGTGAACCCAATTACTCACTAAGTAACCTGGGTGAAATAGAACTATGTCGAAATAATTATTATGCCCGTATGGAATTATTAGCACAAGTTTAGCAAAGAAATTCTCTGCAGCTTGAAACGAAATGACTTAGTGTTTCAGCCACAGCTAATTTATCTGATTTATCTCCGTTGAGTCATTCGCAATAAATAATAATGTGTGTGATGTACACATAACGTCATTAGTAAAACAAGGTATGCATTTATAAAGGTGGCTACTGTAGTATTTCCGAGATGTTCAGATTGCCCAATCGAAATCAAACGGCATTTCTCGCTGAATCTGAAAGTTCTGTTCATATATTATTTTCGCCGGTAACCGTCCAAAATTTGTAAACCAATATCGTAGACGGGTATCTAATAATATCTGTGTTTCCCGATTTTTTCCTTGCGTAGCGGAGCAGGGAGCATACAAACCAAGGAATCAGACTAATGGGCGTGGTGCATCATACAAAAAAAAAAAGGGCGAAGAAAAAGGAGAGTCCATACTTTCACTAAAATTGAAGATGTTGGTTATCTGCGGTCGGATGAGCAACGTAAGTGTAACCTGCATTTGTCAGATTTAGTACTCTCAACAGTTTGGCTGATCTTGAAACAAACTACCTTAAATCGAAATCGGATGTTGTCATGGATAAGTTCATGATGTTATTCGATATGAGGTGTTGTTTGTATTGTTTGGCTTTAGTATTTACACCCGATTTTGCAGATATAGGAAAACCGATGAAATAATAATATTTATTACTGCGTGCATGCTAACGTTTAAAATGTTAAATGGGCACATGCAACTAATCAAATTCCCACGGATCATAATAGCAATGTCTGGCCAGATTACTTTACCTTCGTGGCACGACCGGCGTAACACGTTTACATCCTATGGATCATATCTCCAAGAGAAAACATTGGAAACGGTGAAAATGATATGTGTTCCTCGTTTTGGCAAAATAATTCCCTTTAGGTGTGAACTTCAAAAATAAGGCTCGGCGAGATGTATTTTATATCCAATAGTCCCACAGTGATAAAATGAAAATGTTTTTGTGTTCACCCCTACTACTATATTTTACCCATACGTAGCCTTCTTCTTAAAAAATAGGTTAATTCGGTCGGTATTTATTTTCAGCCTATTAGCAACCTTCATTCTCTTAAACACGGTATTTAATATATATTACTCATACTATCTGTAACCAGATGGAGATGAAGCTTTTAATATAGAAAGTGTACTTGAAGTACTGTTAATACAGAAGAATATTCATTCTTGAAATTTGTGCTATCAAATTACTTATTTCGTTATTTACAGTTTACTTATTGTCCTTTCTCTTTTCAACGCACTTCCAGCAAGGCAAGATTGTGGTTAAGTGGAAGAAAATCAAATATTGTAAGAAATTTTTTACAATATATATGAGCAGTTTCATACTTTAGAAAAAGGTTGTAACTTCCGGTCTGTTGTATGTCACGATTGTTACGGATTGTTAATCTATGTGTAGCACAAGATTTTCAGTAATGGAGAGTGTGACATGTATACGTGTATACATCCATGTGTTTTTCTGCAGTGGATAAGCAAAGAGTTAACATTTATTTGTCCGATTAGCGATACATATTTTAGTCGTACTTTAGTGCCATATTTTGGTAATTGTGATAAATACTTACAGCTATTATTTGGTTTTTGATATTTAGCTATGTTTATATGTCATTTTACGGTAATTACATGAAAGGTCATGTGCCCAGCCAAGGCAGGTTAGGCTTGGTAATTGTCATTCAACCGTAATTACAGAAAATGTAATGTGTCCTTCAAGGGCAGGTTCGGTTTTGTAATTGTAATCCAAGGTATATATCAATTAACTTCAACAACAACAACAACAACAACAACAACAACAACACACACACACACACACACACACACACACACACACACATATATATATATATATATATATATATATATATATATATATATATATATATATATATATGCAATAAACTGACAACGAACAGTGCAAAACTAGTATATAAGTAGCCTGAGCGCTTTCAACTCTTAATGAGTCTTTTTCAAAGGCAAATACAAAACATAGACAAGACGAACAAATAAAACACAAAAACCGTTGTGTTTGCAAAACTTTATATGGCTGTTTCTACAGGAATTAAACCTTTAAATTTATTATATTTCATCTAGTTTATTTCAACTTGTTGCGGATGCTTGAAATATTTTTATTGCCCTAGAAATCGACGAGCCATAAAGACATCTGTTCTTTTATGTAAATTTATGTAGGCGCAAATTATATCCCGGATATTTCATTGTCAGGCTATTAATCAAATTTAGAGAATTATTTAAAAGAAACAAGTTAAAATAAACTAGTTGAAATATAATAAATTTAAAGATTTAATTCCTATAGAAAAAGCCATATAGAGCTTTGCAAACACAACGGTTTTTGTGTTTTATTTGTTTGTCTTGTCTATGTTTTGTATTTACCTTTGAAAAACTCATTAAGAGTCGAAAGAACTCAGGCTAGTTAGATACTAGTTTTGCACTGTTCATTGTCAGTTTATTGCACTTATCTTAATCAATCCCTGACACACGTGATCCCTTGCTGGATCCAGTGCACTTGAAAGGGCTGTTATTCGCCATATGATTTGTATTCTGTATATATATATATATATATATATATATATATATATATATATATATATATATATAGAGAGAGAGAGAGAGAGAGAGAGAGAGAGAGAGAGAGAGAGAGAGAGAACACAAACCATATTATGTTTGTCGATAACCTCTGTCACGTAGTAATAATTACATTTGTTCTCGAAACATGCATAATTAAGAACTTACGCATACTAAGCACGATTAATAATAATAATAATAATAATAATAACTTTTAATAATTTTAATAATTTTTATTTAGAAAAAGAACATAGACTACACTTCATCACAATACATATTTGGGTATTGGGTCCCTATACCCCGACCCCGTCCAAATATACTTATAACAAGCAAACAGGGGGCCTCATAATAAACTGCTAGAAGTAATGTAAAAGTAAACCACAATATATTAACCATACCACAACTAGAAAAGCACAATACCTTACAATAATAAATGATGCTAACGAGTGTTCAGATAAAGATATATAAGCGAGCACGCACCAAGCTGGCAGAAAATACATCTAATAACACTCATTTCGGATATATAAATTCAAAAGTTGATAAGCAATAATTCGCACTCACAAAGGAATCAGGCAAATTAATGAGGACAATATTACCATAAAATAGACCTTAGGGGCAAAGGTCACTAAAATGTGAACCGAAAGTGGGAGAGAGAAATATGAGCCTAGAAATCCATAAATTGGCAAATACATTTGAATCAACCTCACTAGAAAGGTAGGGTGTCAAACCCACGTAAGTACATCATGCAAACTGAATCAAATACCAATCCCAGTCAAAATTATGTTTTCAAATTATTTTTCCATTTGAAAGGGAAAATTACGCCATCAATAAGTGTAGGAGAGACAGGGAGTAACACACATACAGCTATGTATTTAGGAAAATGGGGTGGGTGGGGTGGGGGTCTCTAAAGTCCTAACCAGTCCCTTTGTGCTTGGAGCTTGTGCTGGACTGCGAGGTTTCCACTAATAAAGGAGAGGGGATGTCGGTGGGGGTGCGTAATGTTGATTGGTATAAAGTTACCAGAGGCTTGCCTGAGTGCAATTAACTCTAGGAAACTAAATACCGGTTTTGGCATTGGTATTAAGTGATTATTTTGTACATAATTTATTTTGTGTTTGCCTGGCTAAAACAGATGTAACAGTGGTCTAGCTCCAGGATAACCTACCCTCATCAAGCTTAGGGCAAAGTGTGCTTATATTGCATTCCACAGGGATAAGTGTACATTAATCTCCGGATTAGGACAGGCAAAACATCATAAGAATGGAATAACACGAATCCTGCATTACTGTTCGTGGAAGATTCGGAGATTCAAGGCACTTTGGCCCGTTTTCAAATTACAATAATTGTTTAATGTTCTAAAGTTTGTGTTATTTAGAGCAGAGAGCAACTAGTGAAGTAATATTCTTACTTTCTATTTAGGAGAGTATCCTATCGCTTGTAGATTTAATTTCGATTGGGCTCATTTGTCCAGATATTGCAGTCTTGTATCCAGGAGTAAACAGGTTCATTGCCATCAAATAGCGGTAGAATAGTAAATTATGCGAAATGTGTATTTTCCTTAATCAATGAAAATACTTCGATCATCAAAAGAGTAATTTGGAAATGTCCCTTATTGTTTTGTCCTTTCCGACTATTTTAAATAAGTATACCATAAAATGTTAGGTTTTTTTTTAAAAACAATTTGCAACGAAATGGTTTAATAATTAACCATAATCAATATATCAATATATGCTACTTGGATATTGATTTTGTGGTAGGTAGGTGCGAGAATAATAACAAATCCAAGTAGTAAAAGAGAAGATGGAGAGACGAACTGATTATAGGAATCGACTAACCACCACATATAGATGTGGTCTAGGGTCAAATAAACAATTTTATAAAAACATTTTTATGAACCCTTGCAGTTTGTCATTTAATACAATTGACTGAAGAGGATCCGAAAAGAGAGGAGAAACAGTCGAAATGTACAACATCTTGAGGAAAATGTATTGTGAGAAAAAATAACATTTTATTTTAAAGTTTTAGGTATCACTACACTAAATGAGCCAATCAACTGCGATTCTACCTAATGTGGCCTCTAGGAACATTAACCTTAGTGGGAATTTAGGCCAAAATCTTTTCTCATGAGTTGAATATTTGAACATGTATCAACATTAAATTAAACCTTTCATTACAAATACAACATGATTTATTTGCAGCAATGTACCCTAATTAGCTCTACGATTTAAACTGCGTCATATTTTGATGAGTATTTCAAGTTATTTCTCATGTTTGAATTTTATATTTATCACCCATGGCATTGCATGGCATTATAAGATAGATTGTGTTCTGAAGCAAACAACACTTAAACAAACAGAACGAGATTCCATGGCTATTTCTTAAAACTAGCTCATACACAGAAAAATCAGACTGATTAAACAGGTTCTAATTTTGTCACCTCTTCAATGTATTACTACACTAGTTCATCTGTTATTGTGTCTCTTACTGTGCTCCTTAAGACAATCATTGATAATTTCCCTCTGAATTTTCCCGGACATCTGTTGACCTGTGAATAACTTTACTTGTATTTAATAGACAGCACCGTTAAAGCCAAAAACAGATGATAAAATGTGCAAATTATTGAACCTGTAGTTTTTTGCGTAGGATGACTAAACAAATAGGGTGATTTGGCCTGTTGCCGAAAGGTCACATTCAAACACAACTATTGTCAGAAAAATGCACTATAACCCATGCTAATTGTTATATGTTGTGTCCAATGCAGTAGCTAACATAAGTAAGATAGTCTTTGAGCATTGAACTAAGAACTAATGCATTGGACACCATGAACATTGTATTGGGCTCCATGAAAAATGCATTGAACTACGAATTCATTTCTAAGCTATTAAATCAACATGGATACATTCAGTTGGTAAAAGATATATATTTAACACAGTTGAAGAATACTGTTGTGAAGGTGAATTTTAACTTTTAATGATCAATTGTTTTTTTAAAATACTTTTAAAGGTTATAAGATCAGAATCCATTAGTTATTCTCAGGCTAAGGCAAAAAAGGAAAAACAGTACAAATTGAAGCTGAAGTACGGACCTTACATACTTTAGTGAATCAAAATAATAACCCCATTGTTATGAATGAACTGAACAAAAAACAAACAGATTAGAAAAAATGAGAAAAACAGGTGGAAGTTGTGATGTTAAGATCAAAAGCAAGGTGGTATGATTTCGGTAAAAAAAAATATAAATGTTTCCTTCAACTTGAAAAGAGAAATTAAATATAGATAACAATAAAATAAATAGTTAATTACGGAAGATAGAACAAGGGTAACAGGTCAAAAAGAGATCTTAAATGTAGATAACAATAAAATAGTTAATTACGGAAGATAGAACAAAGGTAACAGGTCAAAAAGAGATATTAAATAACCAGAAAGATTTTTGTATGAAAAATTATACAAAATTCTAAACAACAATATTTTACAAACTCTTAATCACTTTTTAAGTCATGACAGAAAACTTACAGATTTTGCAAGATGCTCATGCGAAGGTGGGTTAACTTTTAATGAATATGGTTTAGTACTGAAAAATATGAAAGATGCTTCAGAATCAGGTCTCTACGTCAATGGTTTTAAAATCTAAAGCTCTTAGGATTGGAAATCAAAATTCTAATGAAAAATTATGTCCCGAAATTAATATTAACTGGCAAATGTCCAATTTTAGAGAACTGGGAGTAGATTTCTCTTTGAATTTGGAAGATATGGCTGATCATAATTGTTCGACGAAATTAAAGGATGTAAAGAAACTGGAGGAGCACAAGAAAATGTGCCAGTTATTGGAAAAATTACTTTAATAAAATCCTTGATTTTGCCAAAATTTGTGCATAGTTTTACTGCTCTACCAAGTCCTCCACCCCATATAGAAAGTGAACTGAATACATTATTTCCAGGTTCATATGGGGTTGCAGAAGCGAGAGGATAAAAAGAGATACTCTTATAGCTTCCGTTAAGTAAGGGGGGATTAAATGTGAGTCACTTACATTCATTTGTGTGCTATATAAAACGTTTCTTGATTAGGTGCCTTTTAAATGAAGATGGATGATGGCACAAACAGGTTTTTGAACAAATATTTGAAAAATTTGGAATTATACTGTTATTCGAATTAGGAAACAATAAAATAAAAGAAATCTCGAAAACAATTATAATATCTTTTTGTGTGATGTTATTTATGCTTTATCACAATGGAAAATAACCATCGACTGTCTACTGCTGTGTAGAATTTTGACAATAGCGATTACTATAAATATAAACTAACTGTATTAACACAAATAAATAAGAAAGTTCGTGAACTTTTCACGGATGATTTTAATTATGCTCCAATTAAAGAGTTTTATAGATAAAGTCAATACTTTATTCATTCACATGAAACAAAGTCGAAACTAACTTTTGGAAAGGAATACCTAAATGTCTGATGAACAAGAGTGTAAAATTCTAAAATGGACGAAAGATTGCTTACTTCGTTAAATGAATAAACCATACATTTACGAGGATGAAAATATCAATATCAGTCAACTAGCATTGTCTATGTATGACGACATGCGTTTTATGGTTGACAATCTGACACGTAAGTATTCTATATTCGGGCAATTTGGGACTCGCTTTGCAGAGAGTAAAGCAAAACGGATATTCATGTCTAATTCAAAGTTTATTTTTGTCCCAGTTTTTCAACTATGCCGCACCTTCTCTTTTAATCAGGACTACTAAATTGTTCTGTTGAAACATACATTTTCCATTAACATTTTACCTTCGGAGTAGAATATATAGCATTTTTCTATATAAAATAACTGTACTTTAGTATCCAAACATATATTTCAAGCTGTCTCCCACTAAATGCTAAATTTGTTTCAGTTAATTACTTTCTTTTTCGAGTCATCTACACCCCCCCCCCCAATCATCAATTAAGACATATTATTTAACCAGCAGCACTAACCACTTATCCAAATTATTATCAGGATCTATTATTATCACCGTTTCATTCTGGCGTAACCACGTTTTGTTGTAACTGTTGTTGTATAGAAAAGTTGGACAAGTTCTAACTTTCCATGAAACATTGCAGACTGTATAGCTTCAGTATCATACAAGTGGTATTCTAACTTTCCATGAAACATTGCAGACTGTATAGCTTCAGTATCATACAAGTGGTATTCTAACTTTCCATGAAACATTGCAGACTGTATAGCTTCAGTATCATACAAGTGGTATTCTAACTTTCCATGAAACATTGCAGACTGTATAGCTTCAGTATCATACAAGTGGTATTCTAACTTTCCATGAAACATTGCAGACTGTATAGCTTCAGTATCATACAAGTGGTATTCTAACTTTCCATGAAACATTGCAGACTGTATAGCTTCATTATCATACAAGTGGTATTCTAACTTTCCATGAAACATTGCAGACTGTATAGTATTAAGGATATCTATATCTTATCTTAATTTATAATGCAGTTTTTTATTTAAGTCATTTGGATCAATGACATAATTATTGTGATTGGTAATTATAACACTACAGAACTCACTTTAAATGTCAGGTCACGTTTAAGAGGACATGTCCAGGGTTATTGCAAAGTTCATGTCAATAACTATTTCGGTCAACATAGGCCAACAAAATAGTTGAACAGAGGTTACGTCAACATCAACTGATCCAAGGAGAACATCTGTAGGGTAAAGATATCATGCATGCCTATTTGTTGATTGGCTCAATAATTAAAATAAAAGTAAGACCATAACTGTTAAGATAGTTCACAATACAATTTTAAATCTGGAATCTTTTCTAGTAATTCGGAATTGTTGATTTGATCTGCACACAGTGATTATATCAAGGAATGAAGCACCGCCTTCTCCATTCTTCACTTATTTTACTGTTTTCTAAGCGTCGGAGATGAAATTTGATTTTTTTGTAATGTGTTAGTTAAAATTGCTGAGTGGAAAACTACTTATTCTGAACGAATAGTACCTATTCAAGGACTTGGATATTTCAATAATTTTGTTAGACTGTGTGAAACATTCAAGGGTTTAGAGATATTCTGCTTTAATTGGAGTAAATTCTTCTGGGTATTAGAACAGAGTCTCTTTATTGTTGCTAGCACATACGCACATCACAGACCTTTGTTCGGAATACCTTTGGATCGTTTCCGGATTACTGTGAGACTGATAGGACATTTAAGAAATATAACAATTCATACCATAATGTAAGTTAGTTTTAATTATTTCACTTTCCTTAAATTTATTTTGAGGGAAAAATATGTTTTTGGAAAATTGAATGCTTGTTGGATTTTACCTTGTCTTGCTACCTAGTGTAAGCCCCTAAGAAGTTACAATAGCTTCAGTGTCATTCTAGTGGTATTCTAACTTTCCATGAAACATCGCAGACTGTATAGCCTCAGAATCAGTCTAGTGGTATTCTATCTTTCCATCAAACATCAGAGACTGTAAAGCCTCAAGATCAGTCTAGTGATATTCTATCTTTCCATCCAATATCGCAGACTGTATATTATCAGTACCAGTAGTTTATGCAATTCTGCCGTTGATGGCAACGTTTTCAATTTATTTTTGATACCTTGCTGATTTCACCTAATCAGGTAATCACAGGCCTTTGTATATCATGAACATGTTTTGTCATTGAACTTCTTTAAAATATGGTATTTTATATCTCAAGCATTCTACCTAACTGGTTTACCGTTGCACTGTCAACATCTCCATTTGCCTGCATACCAAATGACGCAAAGAAACTAATTGATAGTAATGACATAACTCTTAATAAGCAGGGAAAACACGGTGAGCAGTAAAATACCTCAGTCGAAAATAGGATTGCATCACATACACTCCTAGCAACATTGAGCATGAGTAAAACTTACAAGTTTGTATATCACAACAACGCCCAAATATATTTAATGTACGGCATATTTTACTTTTTTTTATCTCTTCATATGATGGTACACACAGATGCTAACAATGCATCGGTAAGCAATTTAGGAAGAATACTTGTGGAAGACAACATCATATTATAAGGGGGTACTCGTCTTTTCATGTTAAATGACAAAACATTTTCATGATATTCACAAGCTTTGATAACCTGTATCAGGTAGAATAAATAAGACCGGAGAAAGAAATATGAATGATGCACTCAATTTTGCACGCAAAGGCAGATAATCCACAAAATCTTGTACCCAAAATATTCAGTTGGCTGTGGTTGGATTCGAATGTTTTGTCAATTAGAATACCACGTGACTGACGAGTACTAGAAGATCATTGTGCAATTTATCCCCGCGCTCTTCCTCGGCATTTCTGATTCATCGTGATATTTACAAAAGTATTGGAAGTAGTACAAGGTCGTAGCCATGAGCACTAAGTGGAAAAAACTCGCCTTCAGTACGGTACGATTACTTCGGAATCAATTTTGTAATTGGTAAATGTCACATACATTATTGCTTTTACGACTACATCATCTGGGAGAGACGGATCGATATAACAGCCGATAAAACTTTAATGAATCTCACACTTGATTCTCTGCTCCCAAAATGAAACTAAAGGCAGTTTTGACACTTTGTAAGAAAGTTAGAGAAAGTGATACAAAAGCGTTATACAAATCAGCAACAGAAAATATTTCCTTGATTGTAGAAATCCTGCCAAACATTTCATTGGTTGATTTGTATTTGTTTTACAATAATACTCTTTATCATATCGGTAATATATTTTGAGATAATAAGGCAAAATATACGTTCATCGTAAAGAACGAGATGACCTTCCATTCAGTGTAGATATTCGGATCTCACTTTACAAGTATTCAGCAAGGCTATCTCTGTCGATTCTTTTCTGTTTGGCTTCCTAGCCAGAATTTTTCATAATCCTGCTTAAATTTCACTTTTAGCCATGAGCATGTAGAATTGTTATTAATGTCTGAAATGTGTCTGTATATGTGTTTGCCACTTCACAGCTCTAGCAGTCAATGTAATCATTAGCAATGATATATTATCTGGATTTGTGGGTACATTTTCCAAAGCAAAATATCTTTGATCAAATCACGCACAGGTCTTTCTTGTGTCTACGTAATTTCCTACTGAGCACTTATTCGGGACAAATGGCACATATATTTGCCTTGCAATGACCAGTAGTATAAAAGTAATAGTTACCAATCGACCCAAAGAAATAGGCAATATCTGTTCAGACGACTTCCTTTTTTAAAATCGAAAGACTCTAGAAGCAGTAAACCAGTTGTGATAAACTAGTATTAATATTCCTTCCAGTGACGAGGGACTGGTTGCAAAAAAATCCAAAATTACCTATACTGAGAAATTAACTTTAGTAGAAAATTCATGTATCCATCATAAATAAGCACTGTTAACAATATAAATTCTTTATATATTCCAAGAGACCAAATCATTCCCTTGTTGACTTTGTCAAAAACGGAGGGAAGATATAAGTTTTTCCTCTTGCTTGACAGAATATTCCAGCAGGAAAATATATTGTCTTTGTGATGGGCGTGGTTTTAATACCTTATGGATTCTTAGAAATGCGAGGTGATAAAAAAACGTTAAAAATTTGCGAAAATGATGTAGCAGAATTTAATACTTAATATAGCTATTTTGATTAAATGCTTTGTAACATTAAAAATAATCTGACGCGAAGACGTTAAGTTTATTCAACAAATAGTCAAACTCATTACTATAAAAATCAAATACACTTTGCATAAAAAAATTACAAATTAAATTGCAAAATAAGTATTTCCGGTCGGCCGACTTTCCCTATATCTAACTGACGACCCCAGCATTTTTCCCCTAACGACCAAAC
Source organism: Megalonaias nervosa (assembly GCA_016617855.1). Lineage (NCBI taxonomy): Eukaryota > Metazoa > Mollusca > Bivalvia > Unionida > Unionidae > Megalonaias > Megalonaias nervosa. The sequence goes on from JAECUM010018112.1 coordinate 56,692, forward strand.
AAATCTCGAAATCAGTTTGTTGATCTAACCAAGCAGGCTTTGCCTAGTGCTTTGAAGGGCTTAGTGCATTGCATATACTAATCAATATATATATATATATATATATATATATATATATATATATATATATATATATATATATATATATATATATATATATATATATATATATATATATATATATATAATGTTTAATGAACCTACCTAGCTACAGTTAGTTTTAAAATTTTGCAATAGGAAACACATTTTTTGCCTGACTATTGTCTTAGAAAATGATGAAAATATGCTGTAAATATACAAAAACAATTATGTATAATTCTGCCTAAAATCAAAGGTATATCAGTGCATTCTCTTTCTACAGTCAAGTCTGCAGGAAATTCATAGCAATGACTCGAGTTTCTGGAAGTAAATATGGATATGAGCTGTAACGTATTATTTTTCTAGCGAAACATTATTATCGGTGTTAACATGATACTTAGGCAGCTTTATTATGATAGGTTATACAGTAACTGACCATGATTTGAGCAAAACTGTGTCAATTTAAAAGAGAATTTCTGAAGAGTTTATTGCCATCACACTGTAGATAATCTGTACAAATTTCCAATTATTATTTGCCTAGCTGACATCATGAATGCCGGCTTTGCGAATGGAGTTTTTTGACTACCTGTCTTTTGTCGTGATTTTAAGAAGTAAATAAGATATTTTACTAGACTCTGAGTTCAAAGGTTAGTTAAACTTTACAGAACTATATAATGGACATATGTCAAGAGGGGATGTATATAAAGGGGATTTGGTAAACAATCATTCATTCCTGTTTTAAGATCAGTCTATGGAATCATTTGCAGTTGTGTTCAGATGTAATTTGAGAAGAAGAATTATTTATCGAAATTATTCATTGCAATTACAAAGTGCTCAGTGACTATTTGGACTTAAATACTACTTGGGATTATTGCCAACTCATTCAAAGACATTCTGGATTGTATCATTGTGGTGTATCAGGACATTCATGACTACTGGAATTCATTCGGAACATTCCTTACATTTGGACTTGTGATAGGATATTAGGACATTTATGATCATGTCCGTGCACTATATGACCAAACAACCAGCCATCCTCTCTGCCGACACACCAACTGTAACAGAGCAAAAAGACATAAGCCAATAGGATGATAATTTTTTTCTATGATATCAATGCAGACTTACAAGAATGAGTTGATTAAACCCAGATATTCATTTTGTTTTGTAGTTATGTTTTATAAAGATATTGCTTAATAAGCTAGTAGCATTGTCCACCCACAGAAGAGTTTACTAGGTGGAAGCAACAATCTTTAAGTAACCTTTCGGTGACGAGCAGTAAGTAGTACAGTGCTCATGTAATGTTATTACCTTAGATAGCCATTACACAAGAGACCTCGTAAGAAAGGCGTCAGCAGAGCGTATTTATTCACACTTTTAACTGCACTGGTAAGAAAAGGAAGTTATCAGTAGGATAGGATGCCAATAGCATGGGAGATTCTATGTGGTAATAAGCACAAATACGTACCTCGTGTTAGAAAAGAATAAAATGTAAGCTCACTGAAGCTAAGTTTGACAATGAGGATTAAGGAATTATCAAGATGCATGCACTCTCCAAGTTGAATGGCTCTGTATATAATAGCATGCTAAGAGCAGGTAAAGAGCTCAGGTATATCAACGCGGTAACCGGATATAAGCATGATGCACACAAACTATTTTGTCTAAGCCAGAAAATATAAAATGTAGGACAAGGTGATTTTCGTTTGTTGCAAGGGTGAGACACTAGGTGTGTGTTTGTGATTTGGATTTTTTAATGTAGTTTTAAAAAAATTTCAGTCATATCGCTACGATGTCTGCTGTGTGGCAGTCTATAGTGGTGTCTAGCAGTGGGGCATCATACCGCAAACATGTAGCATGATGTCCCATCCAGTCACATTATCCTGACACCAGGCCGACCAGTCCTAACATCAACCTCTTAATCCTGAGCGCCTAGCGAGGCAGCTGTTTGTACCATTTTGATAAGTTTTTGGCATGACTCGGCCGGGGTTCGAACCCGCGACTTCCCGCATCCGAGGCGGATGCTCTAATCACTAGGCCACCGGAGCAGTGGTGAGAAACTAATAGAAATGCAAGCAATCTTCTAGTTCGGTGATTCTAGAATTGATAGAACTTGAGAAATAAGCTTAAAACACAATGAACAATATAAGTAACCAAAGTCAATGAAGAGTGAATTACAGGTCTCAATGCCTAATTTTGTAACAATGGTGGAGTACTCATCAAAATGCGTACCCTACCAAAGTCTATAATTCCAAGAAAAACATTATATATACAGGGTGAAATATGTGGTTCTGAGCTAAATGCAAATAGTATTCTATTCTAGTAAAATGTGAAATTTAGGTGACAGTTACCTTCTTTTGTGATATTTGTATGATACTGATAACAATAACAATGTCTATAACCGTCTAGTTTATGATTCTAGCATGAACAAAGCCTGATAAAAATTTTCAAAACAAAACACAATTAAACCAAAGCCACGTTGTATGTATGTGGTACCTTGAGATAATCACGGATATCAATGCACACATAACCACAAATAATGTCATGTATATTTAATTTAAATTGTGTTTGACCTTTATCCGTGATTAAGGGTAGATTTTTAGCCTACCTGATATTTGCCACTTTAAAAGATATTTACTCCGATTTGAGTTAAATGTCTAACCTTATTTACGAATGTTACTGAAGAAAATTTGTTTTCAGTTTGATGAATTATTCCATTTATAATGACAAACATCTTCAATTTGATGAATTATTCCATTTATAATGACAAACATCTTCGATTTGATGAATTATTCCATTTATAATGACAAACATCTTCAATTTGATGAATTATTCCATTTATAATGACAAACATCTTCGATTTGATGAATTATTCCATTTATAATGACAAACATCTTCAATTTGATGAATTATTCCATTTATAATGACAAACATCTTCGATTTGATGAATTATTCCATTTATAATGACAAACATCTTCAACATTCTATTGTCTCTTAAGTATAGGATGATGTAAACATTTATTTATTCTTGTTTTAAGCCTAGTCTGTGGAATCATTTACTTTTGTGTTCAGATATCATTTGAGAAGAATCATTTATTTAAATTATTTATTTGAATTTCAAAATGTTCATTAGCTATCTGGTATGAAACACTACTTTTAGATTATTACAAAATCATTTAACTGCATTCAGTTCACAAAACTGTAAGTTACTTTTAAGTTTACACCATGCAACTTAAAGAGAAACGGGGTTTTTTTTGGTCAATTTTAAACTTATTTGTTTTGCTTCTTTCTGTTACTTAGTTCAAGATTATAGAACAGTAACTAAAATTGGGGGCTCGTCCGGGATCAGAATTTCGTTATAACATTTCAGAAATATTGCCATAAAATTTCAACTGACGTTAGGAAATGTCATTGTCCCTGGTAAAGAGTTTAATTTTTAAAAAATTGAGCAATCTTTAGTGAAACCAGCAAGCATTCACAGGGGTTAAAGTTTATGAGAAAAGACCAGTTTCTTGAGCTTGCGAGACATTATGATCTCTCTGACGCGAAAGCTTCTTAACAAAACAGGAGATAAAGAATATTTAGATTCAATATTTGGTGGAAAAGAAATTTCTGAAATTCTTGTGCTTTGGGTTTGTTTAGTAAGTCTGTATAGTGTTTTTGATACGAAATAAGATGAATTACAGTTTAAGAAAAACAAGATGGAGAGAAGGAATTCAAATGTAGTGAGAAGAAATGGAAGTGCAATATAGATTAAAAGAATTAGAACTGGCAGGCTGAACACGCTCCCATCCATTACAAACAAGTTCAGTTTTAATGTTACTATACATATTAGGTTAGTACCCCCTTTTTAAGAAAAATAAGTAGATAAATGCTTTCTTCACATTGAGAAAATTGCTGAAAACTTGAATGGCCAAGACGGCACTGGACTTTGTTATTACTAAGTGTACTTATTGGCAAAACTCATGTGAAGTCTACACTTCACTATCTGTACAACAGAGTGCTGATTATGATGTAGTAAAAAAATGTATCGTGAAGCGCCATGAGTTGGCATCTGTGACATATCGGCAAAAGTTTAGGAATTGTATAAACAAACAGAACAACCCCACATCGAACACATGTCGAATTTGCAAGGTTCAAGAACGACTATTTCATAGGTGGGGTTCAGCCAGGAAGGTTGATCAGGTTTTGATAACCCTAGAGCTTGTAGTTAATCCATTTGTAACTTATAATCCTTGTTTGGATCAAAAGGTTGATACTATTGAGAATGAAATCCCTGATTTCTATACTGCTTGTGCAGTTACCGGAGCTATGGCAAAAGAGCTCTTGATAATGATTTTGATCAGGATAGTATTCCTTTAGCTGACTCATTTAATGGTCTGTCGTTGATGAGGTTACTTTTGCTTCTAGTATTCATTACTCAATACATATTTATCACAGTGACCCTGTTTGTACTGCTCATTTTCTCTATTCTAATCACGGTGACCAAAGACAATCGCTCGTTGGCGAACAAGAAGAAGATTTCTGAAATCTCGTGTTTGCTTCAGACGGCTATTATCAAAGCTGAAGCTGCACCAATCCCAGTTTTAATTTTGTGAAAAATGAGGTCCTTGTCAGAAAATGGAGATCAGCTCAGGAACGTGCTGGTGACGAGTGGTCAATGATCTATCTATCAAGTTGTCGTTTCGATGTAAAATCTGCGTGACGTTCTTAGTCTGGCCCATAACATGCCCTTGGCTGGTCATTTAGGAGTCGATAAATTTATGAGAAGGTCTTGAATCATTTTTATTGGCCGAAAAGTTAATGTGATGTTTCTAAATACTGAAAATAGCTTGCCATACTTGTGAAATCGCAGGAAAGCCCAGTTAGAAGATACTAAAAGTTATTCCTGCATTTGACGAACCATTTAGTATTCAAAAGAGCTCTCTTTATAGGGAGGAAGAACACAGACTCTTTAATGCTGAGAAGTAATTTCTTTCTGGATACGAGTAAGGGCGGTCTATCTGTGAACAAAAAGGTTTGGGACTCTTCACCCATACCAATGGGACATGGCTATTGGGCGGGGTGGTTTTAAATGAATTATTTATCTTTCGTATCTGCTAACAGGTCTGTGTGACCATAAGCTAAATGTCCACAAAAATAATAGGTGGATTTTGACTAAGACAGACTATATATATATATATATATATATATATATATATATATATATATATATATATATATATATATATATATATATATATATATATATATATATATATATATATATACTGTTAGGAATCTATGCTCTTAAAATAAGTAACAGAAAAGAGTGAAGACAACAAGCTTTGTAAAATTTAACAAATAATTTATTTCCCTAGAATAAAAAGTGGAAAATGAGAAAAAAAGAACTTACGATATTGCGAATTAAATCCAAAAATAATCCAAGAATTAAAGACATGAGTCATAGTAATAAAAAGTCCTGAATAAAACTCAGTTCCAGTCCCGATGAGATCCAAAATTAAAGGTGATGACGTGTCATAGCCTACGAAGTATCGATGTGTCAACAGTCTCTTGTTGAATCATAGAAATATTATTCCAGGTTTGAATTCAGTATAAATTCCAGTGAATGTCTTTATCCAAGAATTTTGTCAGAGCACGTTTGCATTTCCAGAGAAAATAATCACTTCAATTCAATAATTTGAAGAAAATAAAATTCAGCCCAAACTAGTCACAACATAATACAACTTAAAGTGCTAGATCTTAAAGCAGGATTGGTAAAATCCTCACAGTCACAAGATAACATAGTTCTCTGCTTGACCTCAGGTCAAAATTAGCATTTTCTAAAAACAGCCATTACCTAATGTAAAATAACCTTCTAAAATGATCTAATGAGCCTTGTTTATTTACGACACAATAGCCTATAAAAATTCACTTACGAATTTCCAAAATCATGTCCCAAATCAACATGTTTACCTGAATAATAATTCTGATGAAAAGCTGATACATATAGAGAATAATGAAGCTATTATTACTTTTTTTACATAAATGAAATAAACAAAATAAAATAAGTCAATCAGGTCAAGCAGATACTCAATTTTGGACAAGGTCAAGTCCAGCAAAGAATGTTACATTACAATAACATGTAATGAAATAAAAAAAATTTTAAACTAACAGATAAACAATTAAATTATATATATATATATATATATATATATATATATATATATATATAGTATATATATATATATATATATATATATATATATATATATATAAAATCTGTGTGTGTGTGTGTGTGTGTGTGTGTGTGTGTGTATGGTCTCTGGGTTTATCCTTACCATCTGGGACATACTTCTAAGGGTAACTATTTAAAATGTGGATTGTGGAATAACACAGCAAGTGAGCGCAGTGATTTGTTTTAGTAAGCATAGCCTTATAGGTTATATCATAGTACCCGCTAATTTCGAAGTTGTCAGGCTTATAATCTCCTGCCTAAACATGCACGTGTGCAAGACTGAATGCATAATGTCCATATAATCTTTGTACAACATTGTCGTTTGAGTGTGCATAAGGGATAATAAGGCAGTGTTAAGGAACAATCCATATTTTTATGTTTTCGTTCCTTGCTGTTTCGTGTTATATTCTTGGCATGTTATGTTATGCTATGGTGTGCTATGTTTTATGTTGCTTTATGGCATGTTATATTCTGTTACATCGAGTTTTTTAATATTAGCTAGATGATTTATTGTTTTTAATGGTACTTTTTAATACATTACTGACTTTATCAAGCCGAGGAATTGAGAGCTAAAAGCCTTTCCCAAAGACACACAGAGGCAGCCTGGGTAGAAATCAAATTCCTTACACTTGGACTGCGAGTCCGACGCTCTACCAACTATGTTACCGCGGCTCCCTATATTAGTTGAGTTGAATGCTCTAGAATTAGGCTAGGCAAGAGTGAATTAGGTTAGATTATGCTATGTTAGGTATAGTTAGGTTGGGTTAGGGTTAGTTTGGTTAGTTTATGTTATTATAGTGTTAGGTTAGTTTACGTTAGGTTAGGGTTAGTTAGGCAAAATTAATTCAGGTGAAGTTAGTTTCCCTAACTGATCAGTTTAGGTAAAATAAGTTAATTGTGATGGAATAATATGGACGCACGTGTACGTATGTGAGTACCTCTGGCACCAAATCGTTGGTACGTACATTTGTACGTATTTGCGTTTGTATACGCATGCATACCTGTAAGTACTTTCTATTTCGCAGCTAAATAGCGTGCCATGCAGACGTCATAAATGGGAAATAATATTCACGCGAAACATTCGGTTACTTTAGGCCAACAGAGCTTAATATTTCAAGACGAATTAATCTTTTTTCAAAGAAAGTTTAAGCCAGAACAAATGATGTGGAGTTTATATGAAATGGAAAAACTGGGAACATATATGAATATGTAATGAGTTTCTGTCAAAGGCTGTGTAATGATGTTGCCAGAGTATTGGAGAACTACCTTATATCGAATTTTACAGATTACGAGATAGTAATTTGCAATAAGCAGGACAAAACTCAGAGGGAGATGTCTCCGTAACAAATACTTAAGCTACATCTATTATGGTCACTATTATCAATAGTAGTAAAGTAGTAGATATTATAATTAATAATGTTATAATACAGCCTTTGTTCTTTAAATTATTTTACCTACTGCATACTTTTATTCATAATGTCCTTAAAATCCACGAGAACACAAGGCCAAGTTAAGTCTCCACAAGTGTGTACATTTATATAATTGCTAATATTTAAAATTAAACTAAAAAGCAACACACACTGCTAATATATGTACAAAATTAAAGAATTGTAAATATACAAACCAAAGTAACACAATTGAAAATATACATATGAATTTACAGATTTCCAAATATACGTACGAAATAACAGAATCCCAAATATACATGCCAAACTTCAGAATTGCAAATATACATACCAAATAACAGATTTGCAAATATACATACCAAACAACAGACTTGGAAATATACACACCAAATGACAGAATTGCAAATATACATACCAGATGCAAAGTTTGTGCAAAGAATATTGTAGATGAACTACCTTATTACGTAACTGTAACCATTTTAAAAGCAAAATGTAAACAAATTCATCATGCAATGGGGATCTCTAGACAAATTCAGTATACAATGGGGGTCTCTACGACCCTATTGCATAACTTCAGTACCATTTAAAAGTAAGCTATGGACAAATTCAGTGTGCAATGGTGTCTTTTATACGTGATATAACAAAATATTTCGTTAAATATTTATTTTTAACGAAACGGTTTATTTTAAACCTCACGTTTTATTTTGAGGAGGCTGATCAGAAATATTTAAATAACCATATGGTGTTAATTCAACACGTTCCCTGAAATGTTACTTCATTTTGAAAAATAAGACACCACTGGCGACCCATTTTGCTGAAGAAAAGCGTGTTTATATGGAGTGTAAAAGAATATTTCTTAGAAACAAAAACACGAACAATTAGTCATAACACATGAGTTTTAAATAAGAACAGATGACATATTTAAAAATTGACTGTTTATTTGTACTTTAAGCCAGGGCAGTCTTCTAAAATGCCTCGTGATTTCCATGATAATGGAGCAGCGAATTAATTGTTAAGATAATAACTTGTACAACGAGAATTTTCCAGAATGATAACATAATCCTTGTCGCCAACATTTTTTTGTGAAAGAAACATTTCAAATATATTCATAATAATGCATATTCTGAAAAAAACTGTTGTCAACTGACTGAAACTTTCATGAAGGTGAAAGGTACATCAACTGACTAACGATTGGAAAATTTGCTGCAGCCTCATTCGACTGAGTACATATCAGTTTGAGCATAACATTAGTAATCCCTTTTCCGTGTTGGCGTCCAAATAATGAATAATGTCGGGCATTAATTACGGATGGCCGTCCTCAAATTATTAATTTGATATACTTTGACAAAATGGCGGAAATTTAAATTGTAATCTTCATTAAAGAAGTTTTAGAAGTTTGTGGCAAGCAGACATGTTCCATGTACGAGAACCAGACATATTTTTGAAAGATCTAATAATAATTTTCAGGAACCAGGTTTAATACAAAATTCATAAATATCCTACAACTGCAAATTCTCGCAAATACAAACATACAGAACTATTTTACAAGTACGACAGTCAGACATAATTTACAGGTACAAGAGTTACGTTTTTTTTTTTCACACAGATATAGGGAAAAAAAGCTTGGTTTCTTCCAGCCATGGTTCTGTGCTATCGAGAGTAAGCTTCCCGATATCATTGCAAACGATATAACACATACATTCGGCATCCCGACAATTAATATTATTAGTCACTAAATCTACATCTTGGTAAGGTATAACTTTGCATCAGTAATACACAAGTATATATACAGAAAACGACTTTTTAAAATGAAAAATATATTTCAGTAATGGCGGTTGGGTTTCAGCTACAAATGTATATTGTTTAATGCTATCAATTGAAAGAAAGATGCCTCAAGTATTTCAGTCTTGACAACTCTTTCATAAAGCAAACCCTACATCCTTGATTACTTTGGTTTGGTGCTTTATAGCACAACAACACAAGTTGGTTATTTAGTTCAGAGGCAATTGGAGTAAAGTTCCTTGCCCAAGGACACACCACGATTTGCTGATCCAGGCTGGTCTGATGGTAGGATTTGAATCCACACCCTTTCGGCTGTGAGTCCATCGCCCTAACCAATGAGTCACCGCGGCTCCCAACCTTCCTTTTTCTGTAATTAATGATTCTATTATTAGGTAAAGACACTTTAATAAATTTCTTTAAATGATGATTAATTAAGGTATATTTATTTAGATAGATCCTTTACCTCTTTTGGCCAAGATTTATTAGATTTTTCTAGAAACTTGGTACTTTATGCTTCCTATGACAGTTTTCTCACACTCTATTTTTATGCTGATGGCAATATAATATATTATAATTTGATATCTATCAGTATCTGATGACAATATAATATATTATATCTATCAGTATGAAACGTCCCAAAGAAAGAATATTAGCAGCAATAGGTATAAAGGGCATCAATAAAAGTGGTTTTCAATTTAAGTACATTGTGAAATATGATTTAACGGTGTGCATTAATTCATATACGTCTATAGACGAAGAACCTAAGAAACAAATCATTTTGCCGCTGAGAAATCCGACCTTGGAGCCTAAATTTCAGTGTTAAATTCAATATGAAAGGATTGGACAATGTGAGTTGCTGTTTGATGCTCTTATCGTCAAAGGATAGGGGACTTTTTTGTAGTCTCAAACTTTTAATGTGAAGTACCTCAGACTGAAAATCAGTAGGGATATTTCGATAAGTTTGTTTGTTGTTTTTCTATTCGTTGGAAGCCATATCGTTAAGATCTACATCAGCTATATCATTGTATAAAGTTTATGCTGAATTCAGGAAATATTACTAGACGTAATTCGAATTCTTTCTTTCTGTTTCGCCGATCATTTTAATTATACTTTTTACACAATTTTATCATTCTTACCTGGGTTATTTTTACAGCAACGCACCACCATTTGCAAACTCAAAAAGTAAAATTTTAGGGCTGTGTTGCTTATGATTTTATCGTTTAATATTTTATCTTGTGCTTCATGATTAGGTTTATTTGAAAGTTTTCTTTCCTGTATTTTTGTGGAGTCTACAACATTTTAGCTTTGCCTTCAAGCTGGCGCCATGTAGCCAGGTTTGTTGATGAGCCGTTAAACACTACATACATACATACATACATACATACATACAAACATGCTCACATACATACATACATACATACATACATACATACATACATACAGGTGAAGCGTATTAGATCACTGTATGTGAAATTAATTTAAAACAACGGAAAGAGTCCCTTTGATAAAATTAAAGATTCTCCACAATATAAGTGGTCAATTTCAAAATTGACATTTCTGGCACAAATGCCATGAATCTCCATTAAAATGATTCAGTCTGAATTAATTGTCTAAAGAGGAGGTTGTTTCGGCCTCATGTGAGGACATAAATTCTATACAAAGTCGCGATAGTGGGTGTGAATTATACAGTTAGGAAGTAAAATAATGACTCGTACAAAGATGTGGGATCAACTTATCACTAATATTTATTGTACAATTTAAGATATTGGAGGGTGTCGGAAAATACAACTCAGTTTTCCTTATCAGATATAAATGATAAACAATAAACAAGGAAATTTATTTATTTCATTTTGTTTTATCAATCGAATTACCATTAATGCCAGCCTGTTGCAAATTACCTCAGGCATTCATCAAAGTGTGCAATAATATCTTCCACGAAGCTTTCCTTAATTTTGGGATGTTATTTTCAGTGAAATATCGTAACAGAGAAGTTGTTCTTTTCCAACGGTGTTCAACACTTGCTGTCAAAATTTGACAACACTAAAGAATAGGGTGATAAAGTAAAAATGGATTGAATCCCATTTACGTATGGTTTACACGCACTGTAAATGCATCTGTATGAGAAACATCATCTAATGTGTTTATTAATGGTGAATAGTGCGTCATATTGTATTGTCACAAGGGAATGGGACCCCTGTTTTTTTTTTAAAAATATTTTTCTCCTTTCACTGCATTAGTGTTATGTATAGGTACATCTCCACAAGAGTTAGTGACAAGAATGAGTAATAAGAGAAGCACGTGAGCCACGATACAGCTCACGACTTTACGTGGTGGCAGGAAAACCGATATAGGGGGCAGTAGACGTAAAATTGTGGTGAACTGACAATGGAGTAGTCTATAGCTAAGGGAAGAATGTCTTCCTTCACATGTTAGCATAGGTCTGAGTGTCAACGGGACTACAACCATTGCGTGGGACAACGAATTTCGAGAGGAGATTCAATATTTGTCCTGTTTTACGCCATTCTTGGAGCAGCGAAAGATGTAGGCCAGATCTCTAGATATGTCTCAGTGACGACGTGATAGTGTGTGTGTGTTGCTAAGAATAAACTGTTCACCAAGCCTGGCTGAAATTCCTATTGCGGATGTGTGAACGTAGAGGACAGCATTAGCTCTAGGACATTAGACGTACAAGCATTGCTTCCTTGATTCGGCAAGGACGACAATTATCCTCCTTTATCTATATGTCGTCAGCAGGGAGGGGCGATACGCGACTCAGAAACTGCCGTATTCATCTGTGTTCGTTACTCAAGAACTGCCGTATTCATCTATGTATTCGTTACTTAGAAACTACAATATTCATCTCTGTGTTCGTTACCCAGGAACCGCTGTATTCATCTGTGTATTCGTTACTCTGGAACTCTTGTATTCATCTATGTATACGTTACTCAGGAACTCTTGTATTCATCTATGTATACGTTACTCAGACAACCGTATTCTTCTTTGTGTTAGTTTATGGCATGTATTGACTGAAGTTCATTATGGACACCAATAGCAGACTGCGACTTTGCAAACATTATCAGTAGAATATAGAGAACAGATGTGTTTGCAACGTCTACTTTCGAACGGGGAAATCACCTTTTCACCCATGTTAACCGAGCAGTGAACAACTATGAGAAGTCCACAGTGCAGTTTAGGTAAAGTCATCATTCAATCAGTCACTCAGCGAGGCCATGACGTCACCAAAGACGAACAACTATTGTGACTCTTTACTTGACAGATTAAATGTGAATAACTCTTTATAACCCTGTAATGGCATATATGTGATATTCCAGTTCTTTACTAGAGTTGGCACACAATTTTTCCGGTCTGTTTTTCTGTTTTGTAGTGAACAAATTTCGATCCACATATTTTCTTTTTCATTTTTATTAAGAATGTCATAACTACATATTTTCTTTTTCACTTTCATTAAGAGTGTCATAATCATAGTTTTTAGTAATTGTCCTTGCCATTCTTTGTTAAAAGCATCTGCGAGTAAAATGTTCAAGTTTTATGAACAAGTAAATCTCATAGTAACAAACGCTAAGTGAGGGTCAGTTTAATATTTTTACTGGTTCATTAAATTACGTAATCATCTAAATAAAGGTCCATAATTGTTTTATTACATGATTTAGTGCAAAAACGTTGAAATTTAGCATGTATCAGTGTCATGTGCCTCCTACGGTACTATTTCTAACACCGGAGAAGGTGGATAATTGAAATTTAAAAGCTCCGAGCCCCTAGTCAGCAATGCCGACGGTCTAAGAGTATAAAAAAACCTCGGGTGAAAGGAATAACAATTTCATAAAATATATAAAATGTATTCAACTATTTCATCGACAAATGCCTAAATGGCAGTTTCTTTCGAACAAATACAAACAATGACCTATTCACAGTTGCCAATTACTATCATCATATGAAACTGAAGTCTTAAGTGCGAGTGTTTCCCTTCGGTGTTGATTCTGTTAATCATCTGTCCGCCTCTTGTTCCTCTTTTGGCACTTCCGGTACCCTCGACTACGTGCCTTCCTGGCACTTTCGGATTCATCCTTCCGACACTTACTCTCTCTCTCTCTCTCTCTCTCTCTCTCTCTCTCTCTCTCTCTCTCTCTCTCTCTCTCTCTCTCTCTCTCTCTCTCTCTCTCTCTCTCTCGTGTTCCTTCCGGCACTGCGCCTCCACCCAACTGCTGGCGTCACAAAAAAAAAAAACTTCCCACGTACTCTCAACGTGTCTTCCCTCTCTCCGATCTCGGGTTTCGCCTCTCACACCCACGAGGAAAGCTTCCTCAAGAAGCCTTGTTAGCAATCCAAACTTGGAATTTCACGAGATTTCCTTCCCGCCTTTCACTGAGCGCACAACTTCGGCACTCGGAGTACAGTCTAATGTCTCCCAACTTCTCTATGATCCACCTCTAACGAGTGTCAAACATGCACTAGCGGTAAAATGGACTTAGTCCAAATAAATTGCTTATTGAGACTCCTCCCTTGATCTGAATCTCTCGAAAACTGCCCTAAAGTAATTGAGCACTTGCCTGTGTCAATCGGGTTTCCGGTCCCCCAAAGCCCGAACTGCTCCAAGCCGGTTGTGACTTCACTGAGTGCAAAACAAAGACATCTCTACCTGGTCGTAAAATTCTCTTTAAATTTAACCCGAATGGGTCATTGAGTAATGGTTAAACACCAGACAGGCATTTTTGTGTGTGTCCAGAATCGGCCTAAAGTCGTCATCTTACATAATACGTATTTACACTATTCCAGGTGCTCTTACTACGAATTAACTATAAGAAAATATGTGTATACAGGAAGCATGAAGCATTAGCAAATTTTCCCCACAACGTGACAATCAGAATAGTGATAATGCCAACTTGGATACGCGATGCCAAAACACAATAGATTATAACGTCATTTAAAGTCTTCGAAGTCACAAGAGTTATTGCACATCAGGTTATGTCATGTCATTCATAGAGAATCTTGATGAATATTTTTTTTTTTCAGATTAAGGAAATGAATGTACTTATATCATGAAATTATTCAACGGGTTTCGTAAATTTATTTGAAATTAGCACAATTAGCATTTCTATTTATAACATGCAAAAAATATTGATATTATTTGACCAAACCGCAGAACAATGTGCTACGAAAACCTGGATATACATTCGGATACCTCAGTCTTAACGCCTTTCCCTTGCATAACATTATGGCGTCATTTGTAACGTCATGAGTTATTGTTACTATACATGTTACATACATGAAAATTATGATATGGGTATATTCAAATAAACAGTAGTCATGTGATATAATGAAAAACACATCTCATTTGAATCGTGTAATAACATCATGTGACTGAAATGAGGTCGTAATGACATATAAGGCAAAAATATAATGACTGAGTCATCTAAATGCTTATCCAAATCAGTTCTATATGCAACAGCCTCATTTGGAATGAGGACATATGTAAAATCTTCGTACGTATATAAGATCTTCATATTTAATGAACTCTTATGAAAGAACCTCTTTTTCTTTTTTCTGAAAATTATGTATTTCGTCGATTCCTCATGTTTATGAATACAATACGACTTCTTGGCATAGTTATCCCATGTCTGCGTCCATTAATTTATATATTTCTGAACACAATTTTAACTTACTTCGTTACCCTCTGTGACTAAAGTTATTATTATTATTATTATTATTATTATTATTATTTAACAGACATCACATGTTATAAAGTAATTGAATTTAAACCATTAATATGCTATGTTATTATCCAATCCCTTATATACCCGATGGCGAACCTCATTTGTACATGCAGATGTTTTACCTGTATTAGTGGCCACTATAGATTAAACTTCGAACATAATAGGTCAAGTGGTCAGTCAACCATAAAATACAAGAGAAACTAATGATTGATTGGTTTTATGTATAGATCACAAAACATGCATTTGTGCAGGGACAGATTTGTTCTGTCTAACAAACCTTGTAGCCATGACAGCTTGGTACATTTAGGACATTTAGGGGAACCTCGAAAATTATAAAACTTTATCATACTAAACCTTCGTGTATCTTGAAGGTTACGACATGATTCCTTTAAAGATCTAACCAGCAATATATGCTGGGAAGGACTGGTAGGAATCCACAAATAGCATCCTTTGAAATTAAGAATATCAGAAGTACGAGAGTAAATTTAAGTAGTCAGAGGCATGTAGCTGCACGAAATATTAAGTTACAACCCCGGTTCCATAACTAGGGTTTTAATTTAATACAAATAGAAAAGACATGCATGTTTCATTTAATCTAAGTCCTTGTTCGAACTCAAGCATGGGTGGAAGTAAATGCAACATTCTGCTACGATAATATGCACTATGATTAACAAAGAAGTATTTAGACTACGGTTTCATTTGAAACTCCATATATAAAAGCTCCTCTGCAACAATATATGTTCTCGCTGTTATGAAAAAATTATTTTTTATTCATCTTAGATAACAGTTGCCATTCATGCAATTACGAAATGCAGTAAGTGGTTTGTATAATTTTATCAAATGCAGGAGACATTCTTAAACGTTTTCTTCTCTTTTTTGTTTTGTTTTGTTCTTCTGTGCAAGAACTTAACGTAATTGGCCGAGGAAGAAACACTGGCTCCCACTCAGGCAAGAAGAAGAAAAGAAAAAGAGACGAGGCCACTGACGATGTACATTCAGGTTCACAGAAAGGTGATGTATCCCCCAGCAAACATCTGTGAGACAGTTGATCAGACTTCGGTCATTTTTAGAGAAAGGTGGTGTTTTTACATAGAGGTTGATAGATTGTAGACGATAGGGAACGATTTGGACAAGATAGACGAATGTCCTGTCAAAATGGACTCGTAGGATTATATTTACCAGCTATTGATAAACGTTATCACTTAAATTTACCCTAGGTGAATTTACAAAGATGATCAAGAGGAAATCTTGCTGAAGGAACAGAAAGTTCGTGAAAATGTAAAAAACAGAGTGAGAAGTTCCATATATTTTTACTTTGCCGTCGCAGTGCTGACTAGGGCACAACTGAGGGTTGCAAGCCAAGAAGGAGTATGTAGGTACACAGCTGTAGGCCATCGAACAATGCACAAGATAAACCTGGCATCAAAATAAATGTCGTAGATGAAAAATAAATGAATATTGCAGAGACCTGTGTGGATATGGCTGTAAACTTACGAAGAAAGGGGTAACAGAAGCAGACACTACCATTGCCTATCGCCTTGGGCGGTGAGCAGATGAAGCAAATATACCCATAATTTGCTAATGTATTTCTAGGTGAAAAAAAGTTCGATGCAATTCTGAAAAGGATATACCTACATGGACATGGGATGTAAGACGTTTCAAGACAAAGTGGAAGTTGTGGAGTTAGCCTGGATAATCGACTGTTTGCAAAATCTGAATATTACTAAAGGAATCAAGGTAAGAATGACACATGACCTTTCGAAGCTTGATGACTAATTTCACTTTGTTCGCATCAAGTTTGATACTATGTCAATCAATGCACTGTTTTCTTAATTTTTATTTTTACAGGTACTTCTTGAATCTATAAAAAAAAGATATATTTAAGTTTTGCAATTAATTCAGGACACAGTACAGTGGACACGTTCCAGTTAGGAAGATAACCACGCCGTATGTCATTGAAATCAGCAATAACCAAATCTATGAACTACTGGATTGGAATAATGCTCACTGTTCATTAAAGGTACACAATATTGTCGTGACCACTTTAAGTAAAAATGTACTGGTCGAGTTGTAAATCCTCAAGGTATACGCAGACGCAGCACGTGCAGAGGAAAATCGACTGGGATATCAAAAGAGATTTTCCTATCGATCTGCCAGGTCTACAAGCACACTGAAGACCAAGTGACGATGTCAGCAAATGACTTACACAGCGGCTTTTTCATTTCATGTTCAGTAAAATGCCACTCATAATCCAATGACTGAGTAGTTATACAACTCATAATCCAATGACTGAGTAATTATACAACTCATATGCCAATGACTGAGTGGTAATGCCACTAGTATGTGAATGAGTAGTTATACCACTCATATGCCAATGACTGAGTGATTATGCCACTAGTATGCCAATGACTGAGTAGTTATACCACTCATATGCCAACGACTGAGTGATTATAAGCAAGAAGGTGAGCAGATTCAAAACCCGGCTGGATCTGTTATTGTTATCACAATATCTGCCAAGAACAACCAATTCATTAGAAGGATCGGGTGCTGCTTTTAATGGTGTCATCAACAAAACACATACGATATCAACACCAATCACGAAGTTACGCGTGGGGGAATCAACCGTCGCAAACATAGTAGATAGAGTTAATGCTGGTCATTCAACTCAACAGAAGAAGAAGAAATATCAGACAGCGGATTCTGGGATTAAAACAATGGTGAATAGATACAAGTCGGAGAACATTGTACAGTATCTACAAAGCATCGCACAAAATATTTCATTCTAAACATTACAGTCTTACTTACATATCTTATTGCCAGTTTACTTAAAATGGTAGCTTATAATATTCGCATCTGAAAGATATATTTTGATTTTTACTTAAGTAATATCATTTAACACGTTGAAAGTAAATATTGACCAAAATAATATCTACCTTTTAGCTGCAACTAAATGATTGTCGACGAAATAATGTCAGCTAAATGAGTTCGACGAAATCGACGATATAATTTTCGACGAAATGAGCAATCGACGATATAATTTTTGACGAAATGAATTTTTTTTCTTAAAAACTGTCAATGAAACGTGCAGGTACAATTTCATTTTGCGGAAAAAATTTATAGGAGCTAAACTAGGCAATTTGATATTTCATTTTATGCGCAATAGATCACGAAATGGAGATAGGATTACGTTATATCATGTTATATTAAGAATTAAACAAGATGCAACAAGCGGTACAGTTTGCATATACGTACACTAACATCACGATGCCATGAAATGGGGGCTGCCATATCGGCTGCCATATCGGTCTAGTTTCAGTCAGTACCGCCCCATAACGTCCTATTACATGCATATCTGTAACCCGATGGAGATGAAGCTTTTGATATAGAAAGTGTAGTTGTAGTAATGTTAATACAGAAGAATATTCATTCTTGAAATATGTGTTATCAAATTACTTATTTCTTTATTTACAGTTTACTTATTGTCCTTTCTCTTTCAACGCACTTCCAGCTAGGCAAGATCGTGGTTCAATGGAAGAAAATAAAAAATTTAAATAAATTTTGTACAATATATGCATGCTTTAGAACAAGGTTGTAACTTCAGGTCTGTTGTATGTCACGATTGTCACGGATTGTTAATCTCTGTGTAGCATAAGATTTTCATTGATGGCGAGTATGACATATATACGTGTATACATTCATGTGTTTTTCTGCAGTGGATAAACAAAGAGTTAACATTTATTTGTCCGATTAGGGACACATATTTTGGTCGTATTTTAGTGCCATATTTTGGTAATTGTGATAAATACTTAAGCTGTTATTTGGTTTTTGATATTTACCTATGTTTATATGTAATTTTACGGTAATTACATGAAAGGTCATGTACCCAGCCAAGTCGGGTTAGGTTTGGTAATTGTCATTCAACCGTAATTACAGAAAATGTCATGTGTCCTTCAAGGCAGGTTGGGTTTTGTAATTGTAATCCAAGGCATATATCAGTTAACTTCAGCAACACACACACACACACACACACACACACATATATATATATATATATATATATATATATATATATATATATATATATATATATATATATATATATATATATTAAAAACAACATAGTACAAACAATATAGCATTATTGGTATATCAAATTGTGATCCGCTCAAGGCGCAATAATACGCATATATAAGCATTCTCGCGACCGTGTGCAGTTAATTCTAGATTAATGATGAATTTCCACACATTAATCATTAGTGACATATGAAATGACGATAAAAAGAATTAATAATCCCCGTTTTCTTAATGAATTTAATATAGTACACATTTTCCTCTCTGCTTTCTGTTCCCCCCTCTCCCCTTATGCATAACGGACAAAATACGCAGAAATGTGGAGTGAGAGATTAAAGGAATTTGGGTTGGATTAAAAGCTTAAAATATAAATTGAACCAAGTAACCTACAAGAACATGGTTTGTCGTAACGATATGTGTGCACTCTCCTTGGGAATTATCTACAGAGTTTATTAATGATACAAAATTGCAAACCATGTCGACATTATTCGGTAAATATCTTGGTTACGTGGTACATACACTGTGATGTATTCAATGTTTTGTTGTTGTTGTTGTTTCTGAAACATATTATAATGTTCTAAAAATCGATTATATATGAAAATTCCAAAGGCCTCTCTCTCTCTCTCTCTCTCTCTGGACCATCGTAGCAAGATAAGGGCTAAAATCTATGAAATGACGAGCATAGAGGATTTCCGTTTGTGTCATCCCACGATATCTCTGCACTTATGATTGATGGTAAAAGTTAAGTAAAACCGACCAAAGGATGAGAGAGAGAGAGAGAGAGAGAGAGAGAGAGAGAGAGAGAGAGGGAGAGAGAGAGTGTGTGTTTAGTTACTAAAGCAGAATAATGACTTAGATCAACTGTAAATATATTAAAATATTTTAATTACCTCTTATTGGTTGTCATTTTGCTTAGTTTCTATTCCACATTAATTTCCATACTCCGGTACGTGAATGGCTAAGTGTTCACGTGAATGGCGTAGCTAACCAAGTGTTTGTAGTGCTCTACTTTCATCATTAAAAGAATCTTTCATGTTTAAATCATAAGTGTGTATTATATAGATTTAATCAGTGTGAAGAAGAATAGAAACTAATAAAAGAAAACACAACTTATTAATATGCAAAGGTGATTGTGAATAGCCACAAAAGGCATAGAACTACATTTTGTAGCGGACACACTCGGGGATGTGAGGAGTTCATTCATTCGGTCAATACACGGGTGCCTGTAGTAAATCTTAACTCCGTTCAAAGGCAAATATATGTATTTGTATGTGATATAAATAAAATAAATGTTTAGTATGTACGCTGTATCAATGATATACCACTCGTTCTATATATACCACTCGGCAAGCCTCGTTTCCTTTTTAATGAAAATTGTATTCATCTTTTTGTACATCATTTATACAGCGTACATACTATATATATATATATATATATATATATATATATATATATATATATTTTACTGTCTCGACAGTTTTCTTTTAATGCCTCAAGATGTTAAGGCAAGAATGAATAAAGCATCAAGCAAGCAGAATTATAGTGGAAGCTAAGACACAATAACAGAGCCAGGAATATGGGTCAGCTTTCTCTGTAAAACAGAGTTATCAGCAAGGTTAGAAATTTCAAAGTGAAAACCTATGTTCTAGACTCTGATTCAAATAAACATGTTTACCTCCAAATATAATGGTCCCGACTATTTAGGCTATTATCTTAGAGAAATATTAGCAATGTATTATGTTTATTACCATGCTAATATGTGTAGTACATTGAGTTCGCATTGTCACGTTTTTCATGTGCACTATCTTGCTATACCTTTCATGTTTTTGATATACATTCTTTCTTGTTTTATCTGGCTTTGCAATCAGTACAAAGTCGCATGACATGCATGATTTAAATCCTTCATTTTCTAATGTGCTGATTTTCCGTACTTGTTGCGTTCTAGAAATTTAATATCTGTCAAAAGCTTAAAGCTTTCATGTTTGCTTATTTTAATGGAATCGGGCTTTTCTGCCAACAGTTATGCGATTCATGATATTCTATACGTATCTCAAGCACACATATATTATTTTTATTGATAGGAACTTCTGTGTTCGGTATTATATAGCTGTGCTTGCATATGGATAGGAAGATATTTAAACCGGTTTTAACTTGTTAACTGTTTCAGAACTGTCCGTTCATATTTACTTTCATCCGAGTCAGACATACTTGTCATTAACTCTTTGTCCACTAGCGGCAAATTATATTTCTTACTTCTGCATAACACATTACTTTGGGTCATCTTGTCAGATATGTACTAAATTAGGATTGTCATTGTGTTTTGAGCTATATTTCGATGACTAGATGGCAATCAGCGATGGTGGATAATGAATGGATGGTCCACCCCGTGCAGGCTGTTGGATATATAACAGCTAATGCGCCCTCCTATACAACGTAATGTGCGACTAATCGAGGCAATCATTTTAAGCTCCGTTTAATCAGATTCCATGGCTGATTTCGATGGTCTGGTACAATGCTTCATTATTTCTCACCGATAGAAGGAACTTAGGTAAAGTTTTGTTGAAGTAAAACTCCCTATTTAAAATTGTTTCAAAACATGTCTTCTGCAATCACTCAAACAAAAGTATAATATTGGAACCTTAAAGAACTGACTCTGACACTACTACCAATGTAGAAAGTGTGTCGATCAGTCAATAAAATGTACATGTGCAGGTAATGTAACGTTTTTTGTCACAGGGACGTAAGACTTCACTTATCTCCTGAGCCAAAAAATATATCTCCAAATTTGGGGAATGATTCATTATAGCGTTACGAGAAAAACGTTTCTTTTTACCTGATCCTCTTATGTTGATCTAAAGGAACCACGCGTTAATCTGCTTGAATGGGACAATAACTGCATCTCCCGTGCTGCTTCCCGTTATGTTCTTCATGCTGAGAAGGTCTCGCACATTTTAAATCAGTTGTGTATACAACTTCTGACACTGCATTTAATTGTTTAAACCCTTTGTGCTTTTTTTTCATTGTTTTGGATGTATTTAGATGGAATCGTTATCATATTATCATCTAACCAGGACTGTGTTCATATGACACTAAAACTGCATGCATACGTATGAATGAGGGGAAGAACGGTGAGTGAGAGAAAGAGAGATGGACGGATATGGGTGTATATTTCTTTACTGTTTCCTGTATGAACTAAGTTATGTCTCTTTATGCCAAAATGATTACTGACAAACATTTGAAAAAGCTCTTCCCTGAAGCTATCTCCACGTCACCATAACTGCTAAATACGATGTGAAAAGCTACCCCCATGTCCCTATAACAATTTATTACGATGTCAAAAGTAGTTAAAAGTGAGTCACAAAGATTGCTCCACTGATGAAGTCTAGAAATTTTATAGAAGAAACAACAGAGGTTAACAGAACAAAACCAACGAGAATTAAAGAAAGAATCAACCAAGATAATGAATATGTTAAAAACATGTAAAGAGAGAACACAGGAATTGCAAGAATATGAAGTTCTACAAACTTTTCAGAATACAGAAGTTTTTCACATTGGATGCCTAGGAAAAACTAATGAGGATAAGAAGGTAGGGCAGAGTCCTAGACACCGAGGCTTTCAACAGTGCAGGCAATCCAAGCATCCAAGCTCTGCTGATGAAATTACATCTGAGATGAACAAACCATATTACCAGGATGTCAGACCAGCATCTACTAAAGATGTTTTACTGGGAACTGACGGAGGGACAGTGATATCAGGAAGTCAGAAGAAAAGCTTGAACGACTCCCTCAAATCATCTTTAAAACACTTCACATTAATTACCCCGAGGCTTGTAAAGATCTTGCATCCGATAGTTCCATCTTTTTTAGTCTCAGCAATAGTAGAACTACACAGTGAGTTGACGAGGATAGCAGAGGCAGTGCATAAGCGCAATCAGCGTAAATCTCAGGACTGCATCACGTCCTCTGTTGATCAAGGAACCCCATGCGGTATTTGCTGTCCACTGTATCGAGGCAGTTCAGAGCACAAATTGGCATGATCACCCACTCGTGTATTCACAAAGCCCAAACTAAGTAGGGATGCCATGGTCATTTTCGAGCTCGAACAACGAACAACAACAAAATAACCCAGGGGTCAATATCAGGATCAGGATCTTTAGAACCTATTGTTCCCTGCAGACCCGTTGGTACTGAAACCTTGGTCCCTCACCACGAGATAACCATTATCTTCTTCCGGGCCAACGTCGCCAACGACAACAGAACAATGGGTATATACTAACCCAAATTAGCACCAAGGCTAAAACAACACCTTCAGTACCGTGCAAACACGAATATACAGCATAGCTCTATCACTCCGTCACTCCTTTTAGCCCTCAACCCCTTTTCACAGCTCTATAGCTGGAGATATCGCGTCGTAAAGTGGACCGCTCACTGACAAGACTTTCAGTAATGTAATGTTCGACGCTACCATGAGCCTATATGTACACAGCCTATGTTGTAATGCACGGCCTGTGCGTTTAGGGTATATCGGTTTTCTCATCGTAAGCACTTAGCTAGTGCAGCATGGAGTGAACCGAACTCACTACATCGAAATAATATATGATATCGATAAACCATCTCCAGGTAACGATGGACACAGAAACGAAACCCGAGTACATTCAATAACATGTAAACATTAAATGTACACGATTCCGTGACAGCTAATATTGCACAGTGTTGCTGTTCGTGTACATAAACATGCATGGATTAACGAGACTTGCTTTAAGGAAGATTTAATTCTATCGACAACAGTTTCAGTTGAAATAGAGGAGTGATCTCAATAAGCATGAAATCTCATTTTGCATATGAAAGTATGATTAGCTCTACTGGCCAGGCGAGCTTATGCGATGGCTTGTTGTCCGTCGCCTGTCCATCCGATGACACAAGTTTGTTATCCTTACTCCTTCTAAATTACTTGGAGGGTTGCTATGAAACTTTATACACACATTCATGGTATAGTCTAGTTGGTGTTGGTTCTATTGAAAAAGACGCCATTCGGGCATCTAAAATGGCTTGCATAGCGGCCATCTTTTACATCTTATTATCACTTTTCTTCCTGAATGGATGATCATTCGCTATGGGGATGTTTAACTAGTATAAATGAAAATGGTGAAGATCCGACGTCCAATCTGGCAGTAACACCGGCGATATTGAAAATTTTCGTGCAGTAGTCCTAATGAATTTATGGCTATATCAACATGGGGTTTTCCCTAAAAGCCTTCTTATGATATCTAGTTGATCTTAAATGAAAGTGGTGGCAATTGTACATTGAATATGGTAAGCAAAGCAACCATTTCAGCATGGGGAATTTACAAAACAACTATTTATGATGTCTGGTTGGTGTTTGATGAAAATGATGCTGCTCAAACATCTAATATGGCCGTCACAGTGGTCATATGGAAAAGTCTTTTTGTTACTACTTCTCCTGTATGGAAGGTCATATTAGTATCCGGTTTTCACCGAAAGGCTTTTTATGATGTTTTCTGGCCGTAAATAGAGAGTATGACAAATTCGAGTACAATATGGCCTGTACAATGGCCTTCTTGTAAATCCTGTTATCGCTAGATGGTTGGTCATATCGATATTATTCCTTTACCAACCGACTTCTTACGATGTCTAGTTGGTCCCATATGGAAATGATGCCAACTAAACATCGTTGCTTCTCTAAAACGGAAAGTAATATCAAAACGGGTTTCCACCAATATATGTTTTATGATGTCGTGTTGGTTCTAAATGAAAATAGTGCCAATTGGACATCCAATATGCCCATCAGACCACATAATTTGAAAACTTCATCTATATTTTGAAAAAATATCAGAGCAGGTTTAAAAACTTAAAACCTAAACACAATAAAATATTAATTGCTAGTAGTAATTGTTATATTTTAGACAATTATACTGATTAGATTCAGATACAAAAAGTATGCATAACAAGTATGTCAAACGAACAATATGGCTTTTATAAACCTTTCGTGAGGATTTCACGTGATCTTATTTCCAGTTTTAAAATTTGTTGGGCTAATATAAGTTATTATCTAGGAATTCAGGATTTAAGACTAAAAACAAATTCACTTGAAAACTACGGTAACGTATTTGTTCAAATTAAACTCGATATTCTAAATCCCATCTAATAGCTGTTTTGTACAACACATATTAAAAACCAACTATCTCCATATTTCATAAACCGTTGGTGAAGCTCCAACATCAATGATGTAATATAAATAGTCTGCCAATGACATAAATGATGACAGGTAAAGGACGTTAAAACAACCTAATATACCGTAGATCTACAACATGCATATGTACACGTACAGATAACACGAAATTCGTGCATTTGTCTGTTCCGAATCATAACTTATTTCTTTCAAAGAGTATTTGAAAACTGTAATATTTCCTATGTTGTGTGTTTCTAAAAATTAGTTACAATTACTTTATGCTTTGTTTATAAGACCGTGCTTTCTCATATTCGAACCTAATGTTTGTGCAATAAAAAGATATTCTCGAAAGACTGTAGGTTGTTTGCCGTAACTAAATAAGGGTAGCCAATTGACTGTGTATACATTCAAAAAGTCTTTCTCCTACTTTCTAAGGATGATGAATTAAAATGTCTGCAGATCTGCTCACATTAGTTATTAGTAAATGCCACACCTAATTTAAAACACATGAATTACTAAAACATTCTTCGAACTGTTCCAGTTGGTTGGGTCAAAATATGTGGGTGAGGGGACCAAATTTTACAACAGTATTCCAGACGACACCTTAGGAAAGATAGAAAGTGCGTGTGAGCGGTACGTTTACAGGCTTTGCAAGGACATTATTATGGACAGGTTATAAACTTGTAGCAAGAGGATTACTTCAAAAACATGTAACCTGATTTAGGAAATAACAGGATTATCCCAAGCAACACATTGCAAATGATCACCAAATGAACATCTGCTCATTAAACTATTTGAAAACAACATACATATTATCTCCGTAATCTTAACTCAAGGCATTCCTAAGTTCATCGTACTGATGCATTTTATAGCTAACCTATCTGACTCCTCTATAACGACGGTTTCTATGGTCATCGACTTCGTTAACAAATAAATATTTCTTTATAAATAAAGAAGGAAGAAATTCCTTACATTGACTTTTGTAAATACCAAATTAAGTAGATATAATATAGGAGTTTGGAGTGCAATTGGGGAGGGGAAGGGGTTTGATTAAGACTAGAATAAGGCTAGGGGAGCCAAGACAAGTTTTGCTTGTCAAAGGGCAATCATTGGCTGATGGCGTTGAAATGGGGTGCTTGTGAGTGTGAAGGTTGGCACAGAGTGCGGTTTTGGCTCAGGCAAGTCGCCTATGCGGACGAGTAATCCTGCTCGCCTAGGTATGTAGTGGCGGTGTCCTTGAGGGGCTGTTACAAGAGTTCAGGTCACGTGTGCGTCTGGGAAACTTTCCCCTCTGAGGACCAGTTCCTCCCATTTTTCACTGCGGGAAGAACGCATCGTCGAAACTAATTTTATTGTGGCGAATGTAGCTGTTATTTCTACACAGCAGGTCACACAACTAATAATTACACTGCACTATGCGTATCTCTTGAATGCGAACTAATAACAGAAGCGGGTAGCTAGTAGTGGGGGAGGCTATGAAGTGTGTAAGAATCTTGACTATTGAAAAATGCATCAATATCGATACAAATACTATCTTTCAATCTGTTAATGACATAATTGTAGCATCTACATGTACCTGGATCCACTTTTATATTATTTGGGGGAAACATGAGTTAGATTACGTTTCATATGCATAATCATACTTACATCTTTCTCGTGGAATATAGATTATAAGCTAGGTCGTGTTTGCCATGTAAATGGATTATTAGCATGCGCCCATTAAAATTTCCCTCACAGGCAGGGAGGAATACAATTTCATTATTTGCCATCTAACTCTGTAGTGATTGAAATATAACACGGCGTGATCGATGAGGAATTCGTCATTTGTAACGCATAATCTCAATGGTCAGCATAGCCGATGTGTGTGTGTGTGTGTGTGTGTGTGTGTGTGTGTGTGTGTGTGTGTGTGTGTGTGTGTGTGTGTGTTGGATTTTTAACGTAGTTTTTAAAAAATTTCAGTCATATCGCTACGATGTCTGCAGTGTGACAGTTTATAGTGATGTCTAGCACTGGGGCATCATGCTGCGGATACACAGAGACACATCATGCAGACATATTATGTCGCACAGTCACATTAACTTGAAACAAGTCCGACCAGTCCTAACACTAACCTCTTAATGCTGAGCGCCAAGCGAGGCAGCTGTTTGTGCCGTATTTGAGTCTTTGATATTGACTCGGCCGGGGTTCGAACCCGCGACCTCTCGTATCCGAGGCGGACGCTCTGACTACTATGTGTCACCGGTAGTCAATTAATACTTAACGTTTCATCCCAAGAAGTAGATCGGCAGTGAACTTTGATATTATTCTAATTTCTCACGATATATCAAATCCTTATGATTAGTGCAATCAAAATAAAAATGAATGACATATTGATTTATGTATTATATGTCACAGTCGCAAAAATTGATAAACCTTTAATATTTTGATATAAGGGGGGGGGGAGGCGGGATAAGTATCACATTATCTGCAGAAGCGCTCTGATTATATAACATTTTGTTAGACTTTTAAATCCATACTAAAATGTGTGTGTGATTTGGGTTTTTAACGTAGCTTTAAAAATAAATTCAGTCATATTGCTACGATCTCTGCAGTGTGACAGTTTATAGTGATGTCTAGCACTGGGGCATCATGCCAGAGAGATGTAGCATTATGTCCCACCTAGTGACATTATCCTGACGCCAGACCGACTAGACCGAACACTATCCTAAAATGTTGAGTGCCTAGCGAGGCAGCTGTTAGTGCTATTTTTTATAAGTCTTTGGTATGACTCTGGCGAGGTTCGAACCCGTGACCTTCTGCATCCGAGGCGTACGCTGTAACCACTGGGCCACCGGAGTGGACCCATACTAAAATGTGAAATATTGGTTAAAATCACCAAATGTTTGCCCCAGTCTTTCTGAAAATACTCCTGTTGCAGAGCTCTTCTCTGGTTTTCAGCATACATATGCGAAGTTCATTTACTAGGAAACAAGTGGGCACACCTGTGCACGAAATATACCATATATAACTCCATAGTTTTAACGTTATCCATTCAACCAGTAACATTTGGAGGAAAGCAATTGTTTCCAACAGCATTTTGCCATCACGTTGCAATTGTTAGGGGAGAAAGTATTATTAACAAATATCCATTTCCACCTCTGGTTTCGATAACCGACGCCCAACTTGTGTCACTGTCAGTCTGAACAACTGTTCATATTTTTTGTAAGGAACAATTGCATCGTTGAATTAGTTTTGTCTGTAAATCGATTTCCTGCCCATAGTTAGAATTAATAAAGGTAACTCAACTCACGCCATTGTTCTACGTACATGTCAGTGACGCAGATAAGGGTCGGCTGTCTGAACTAGTTGCAACATGAGTTTTCAGTTGTTGACCTAACTGTAAAGTCTAAGGTTTTGCCTCCAAATTCTGACCCTTGGATGCGTTATCCCTTTCCAAATAATAGTTTTCCTTGTTATCAAGCTTGTAAAGACTGTCATTGTTGTGCTTTAATATGTTTTCCTGGCATCAGTAGATTCAAAAGAATACATATTGAATACATGTCAATGCATTTACGCTGACCACCTTATAATGTCCATTACTTTGACTACAACTCACCTACCCAACTCCACACACTCCTTCTGTCACAATACCCAATACTACTAGCACGATGATCAGTAACAGCTTTCAGAACAGATACTGTATTTCGGATGATTGTTTTATCGGTTCTTTGAGAGTACATATGCTTAATATATTTTAGTGGACGTGGAAACTTACTCTTTTATTATAGTTAACTATATGGTAGAAATTGTATTGATTACAGAAAGTTCGCCAAATACTTAACATAATTATATAACTTCCATCGAATGTATAATGTTTGTGAAGTGTTTATAGGATTGTTCCAATCCAATTATAGTCATACATGAGACAAATACATTTGCCCATTGAAAGTGTACAATGAAAACTGTAGCATGATTCTTGTATCAAAGGATTGCCATATATTGGTGTTAAGTTAAACAAAAAAAAACTGGGTTCGTACAATCAGTTTCTATTCATGCAAGAAAGTGAGCACTAAGCAGAATTTGTGATTGTATTAATTAGATATAAATTTTATAAAGTGAGCACTAATTAGCATTAATTAGATATAAATTTTATTCGATGATACTAAACTACTTCCTCTGCAATCCATTGTCTTAGTGTTTTCAGCTTGCTGCAAATATTATCGTTTTGACAGCACTGAGAAAAGTTGAAAGGAGACAATCATGTTTTCTTGGTAAACTCTCTGAATTTAGTCATTATTATTTATCCTGTAAATATATTATTGTAATATTTAACACACTGGGAATTTCTTTTCTTATTGTAATGATTTTGGTGATATAAACTTGGTTTTGATGAAGTTTAATAGATCAATCCAGTATGTCTTACTAGATCTCGCGATAGTATCCTTTTATTACATTCTGAGTTTGTTTTCATATTATTTGACTGCCTTTCTAATCTTGGTACAAGAAAGGGCCATTATAATAAGGGAATGGTGAACGCAGCCCATACCCCTGCCGGACTAGAATAACCTGGTGAAACTCCTCCTTGTGTAATCGGATGACCTCGTGGTTCTTCTACAAGATTCCATTAAGTGATATAGCTTCTAAAGAGGAAATAGCAGAAAATTTGCAGTCAATCGACTCGCACGATACAAAACATTTTGAGAGAGACATACACGCACATGAAGTCGAGCTATTTGGTATTAAGCTATAAACTATAGTTCGTTCCACACAGAATGGTGAATTTTGCCCAGTATGCAGCTCAGTAAATGTTCAGGTCAGCATAATTAAATGTAGTTAAATTATCCGATTCGTTTAAAACACTTCATGTAAAACGAATTAGGTACTTTTAGATACATGTAATGATGCTGACCTGAAAATGTACTGTGCTACAGATAGGATAAAATTCCTGATGCTGTTTGGAACGAACTATAACAGATAAAACTGTTCCAGACACACAGATTAGACACATCATTGGCTACAAAAATCCAACCTTTCAGAAGAACTACTACAATGAAGGCAGCAACCAGAAATGTGTTATGTCAAACTGGTTTCTTCAAAATATGTCAAGCACCCCTAACCCTCCCAATTTGAATCAAACATAATGCAATCCCAAATGAAAACTCCTACACTTACCAGTCAGAATGGTTCATTCAGCTGTCCACACCCCTATCCCATAAGAAAATGTCCATGTAGCTTATCATTGCACTAGTAATAGCAACACTTGCCATATTTCCAAGATAGAAAGTCATCAATTAAAAATCCTCTCTGTCACTACATACCTCTTCAGATCTCAAATGTGCATGTTATATTTAATCACTGAAAGCTGCTTCAATCATCAAAGCTTTTAATTGCTTGTGATTGTGTTTTCCTTTCCATCTATTTTAAATAAGTATAGCATACGATTCCTTGTAAGTTTGCAGCGAAATAAGTAGCATATATGATATACACTGCCCGGATATTGATTTTGGGGGTGTTGGTGCATGGACAATGACAAGTCCAAGGAGGGAAAGAAAAGATGGAAAGAAAAACGAATTATGAGAATCGAGCAACAGTCTACATATAGTTATACCAGGATCAAAGAGTCTGTAAAGGATATTTTAATGAAACCGTGCAGTTTGCCCTTCAATATAATCCGCGAAAGAGGCTTCTGCAAATGGAGAAACAGTCGAGATGTACAATTTCGCATTCAGGGTCATATTTGTCCATAAAATCAAGAAAATTTAGTAGAGGAAAGTGTAACATCGACTTAAAGAACGCTATAGGTTTCATTATACTCATTGAGCCAGTCAGTTGATAGTGCACATACTATAGTCCCAATGACAATCCATAAAACTGAACCAATCTGCTGATAGTGCACGTATTAAAGTCCCAAAGAATATCTATAATATTGAGCCAATCAACTAACAGCGTACGTATTATAGTCCCAAAGAAATCCATAATATTGAGCCAATCGGCTGATAGTGCACGTATTCTAGTCCCAAAGAAAAATCAATATTTTTAACCAATTTGCTGATAGTGCACGTATTTTAGTCCCAAAATGAATCAATATTATTGAGCCAATCAGCTGATAGTGCACGTATTATAGTTCGAAAGAAAATTTTGTTCTCAGATTGTTTCTCGAGATCTGCTTGCTGACCAGTTAAGAAAAAAAATGTTCGTATTCCATTGAAAGGGGCATTAAGGCATATACAGACAATAAAATTATTGAATTCAGCATCTTTGCTTATGCGCAGGATGACAAAACAAACAGGTGTGATTGAACCAGTACTGGAAAGGTCATTTGCGCTGAAAGTTCCGGTCACGTAGTACACATATAACTACATGGCTGTATCTTTACTACCTGTTTTGTATAAACTATTTGAAAAATGTGTGTATATATTAGACTTAATTCATGGTACAAAACAAAAATGCTAAAAATGTAAAATTTTCCTAGTACTCAGCAGCATGGCTTCCAAAACGGATTGAGCTGTGTTACGGCATCGTTCAACTTACATGAAGCTATCTTTGTTAACCTGGAATTAGAATCAAAAGTTTATGCCGCATTTTTTGGACATAAGAAAGGCATTTGATACTCTATGGCAAGAGGACCTTTTCAGAAACCTTACCCTATTGGGAATTTCTGGTAATATCTATAGCGTTGAAACTATACATGGCACTAAATCTGAATCTATACCAATCAGACAAGTTGTCCACCCAGGCGGAGTGCTTTCCACGCTTCTATATCTGGTATATATCAATGATATGTTAAAGTTGTTAGAAGATTCCAACTAAGAAATCACCGTAAAACAGTTTCTTCCGGAAACCCTGCGTCAGCTGATGATATAATCCAGATAACGACAACCCCTTCTCATTTACAAGCAAAGCTTGATATCGCTCACTTGTACTTGGTAAACTGGAATTTTAAAATCAATGACAACGAGAGTTGCATCATCATCTTCAAGCGAAACAGACAGAAGAGAGATTGCATTCTTAAGTGGAGTATTGGATCAAACTTTATTCCGATTTCCCAAACTACCGAACATGTCGGTATTTCTATGAGCGCTGATATGAGCTGCGTAGCAAACGTGGAAAAGGCATGTACAAAAGGAAGAAATTTACTGTATTCCCTTATCGGTACTGGAAAAACGGAATGTTAAACTCCGTAACCACCGCAAGTCGATATAAGAAAACTGTTATTCCAACAGCGCTTTATGGTTGCTAGGTTTGGTCAAAAATTGGATCGAAAGACATTAAACAATTAGATATATTTCAGCATGGACGGGTTAAGCACATTCAAGAATTTTCTCGTAAGACCAGGTCTGCAATGAACTAAAGAATGCTTGGACTGAACCAAATTGTCCCTGAAATTGATAAAATTAAACTATATTTCCTTTGCAAATTAGGTCATATACCTGATAATACGTTTTGTAAATGACTATTTTTAATGAGATTGTATACCTTTCTTTGCGGGAATAGTTGTTCACAAATACGACTTGAATGACTTTATTCATATTTTTGTACAAATTAAGACATTTCCGGCTAAGAAGGGATGGAAGCACACGGCAACACTTTGAAGGTTATTGAAGACGTCATTGCCCTTCATCTTGGAATTTCATCGGGATTCGAACTGTGGTTCACTTTGAACTTTTTATTGATAGGGCTTATATTTTTTAATTCTTGGATTAATATTTGGATTTGATTCATAAACCGTAAGTCCTTTTTCTTATTTTTACCTTGTTTTTCTAGGGAAATAAATTATTTGATAAATTTTACAAAGCTTGATGGCTTCAATCTTTTCTTGTTACTTTTGTACTAGCCTAGACACGTAACAAAGAAAATTGGGGGCTCGTCCGGGATATATGAAATTTGGCAAAACTATTTCAGAAAATTGTTTTCTGAAAATTAAGTTCCCCTAGTTTTCAGAATATTTTAAATCCCAGGTATTATTTCACATTTTGTTTGAAATCTTTAGTGAAATCAACAGGTTTTTTTAACAATATCATCAAAAGAATTTTTTTTTTCATTTTACCCAGGGGCGGTTGGAAATTTTGAAAATGGAAGTACAGCTAAAAAAGTTAGAATTAGAAATAAGACAGGTTCAGTTTCAGATAGCAAAGATACAAATGGAAAAAGAAATGCAAGTAATGCAGTTGCAATTTGAAGAGAGAGAGAGAGAGAGAGAGAGAGAGAGAGAGAGAGAGAGAGAGAGAGAGAGAGAGATGCAAATGCAAAGAGAGAAGGAAGAGAGGGAATTTCAAATTCGGTTAAAAGAATTAGAGCTGTCAAAGGGAAAACACTCCCCTACTTTTGACGTTTTAAGAAATATCAAGTTAGTACCCCCTTTTCTGGAAAAAGAAGTAGACAAATATTTTCCTCGTTTTGAAAAAATTGAGGAAAAATTTGAAATGGCCAAAGGAGCATTGGACTCTATTATTACAATGTGTACTTATTAGTAAAGCTAGTGATCTTTACCATTCAATATCAGTTCATCAAAGTACTATGATGTGGTCAAGGAATGCATTTTAAAGGGTTATGAGTTAGTCCCTGAGTCTTATCCGCAAAAATTCAGGAGCTATAAAAAGAAGCTGGACAAACTCATGTCGAATTTGCATGAGAAAAAGAGCAGTTATTTGATAGATGGTGCATGGCCAAGAAAGTTGAACAAGATTATGAAAGACTCAAATAACTTATATTACTTGAAGAGTTCAAGACCTGTGTCCATAGTGACATTAAGACTCATTTTGACAAGCATAAGATCGAAACCTTGGAAAATGCTACTCGTGCTGCTGACGAGTATTTCTTAACTCATAAAGTTCCTTTTGTAGGCAAGTCTACCACTCACCAGTCTTCTGGTAAAAATGTATTTCAGCCTAATACGATCCTTTCTAAATCTCAATCTGGCACAACTTTTAAAAATCAAGCTTCTGATAAGCTCGATCAAAACTCCTTGTCTCTTCCTTCGTGTACCTATTACAAGAAGAAAGGACACGTTATTTCTGACTGCATCAGATTGAAAAATAAGCATCAGAATCAAGACAGACCTATCACAAATGCTCTTATTTCTAAGAGGTCAAGGTCACGGTCATGTATTGAAAGCAATACATTTGTTGGGTCTCATAAACCCCAGTCTGATTTCAATATGGAGAATTATGAACCATTCATGTCGAAGGGTTCTAAATCACTTTTAGGTGATTTGGCCAATCCTATCCCTATTAAAAGTTTAAGGGACACAGGAGCTTCTCAGAATCTTTTATTATCAGGTACTTTGCCTTTTTTCTGAGAAGTCTTCTTCTAATGAGAGTGTTTTTATTCAGGGATTAGAGTGCGGCTTTGTTAATGTTCCTCTCGATTGTGTAAATTTGTCATCAGACTTAGTTTCAGGACCTGTGACAGTCGGAATATGGTCTTCTTTACCAGTTGAGGGCATTCGTTTATTACTAGGCAACGACGTAGCTGGAGACAAGGTTGTGGTTAATCCACTTGTAACTGACAAGCCTTGTTTGGATCAGAGAGTCGATCCAATTGGAAAAGAATTCCCTGATTTATATCCAGCTTGTGCAGTCACTAGAGCTATGGCAAAGAAAGCTCTTGAAAATGATGTTGATAAGGAAAGTATTCCTTTAGCTGACACAATCGCCCTCAATCTTGGAATTTCATCGGGATTCGAACTGTGATTCACTTAGAACTTTTAATTGATAGGACTTATATTTTTAATTCTTGGATTAATTTTGGATTTGATTCATAAACCGTAAGTCCTTTTTCTTTTTTTACCTTGTTTTTCTAGGGAAATAAATTATTTGTTAAATTTTATAAAGCTTGTTGGCTTCACTCTTTTCTTGTTACTTTTGTAATAGCCTAGACAAGTAAGAATTCTAATATGCACCATTCTTGATGCTTTCAATATCTCGGAGAAATATCATGAGTTTTCTGATGTAGTGACACTCATTGTCATTCTAAAACGTGTATGCCAATCTGGCGGGATAATATCTAGCAGTATGGTATTTTCTAAACTGGTTTAATTACCCCAAAATTTGTTATGATTCTGTTTATGTGCACACAAGGTGATAGGCTTTCTCCACATCAATTTATTTTGTGAGCTTAGAAATACCTATTTAAACCTTTTTACGAAAGGACATGTGATCAACTTATTTCAAGAGCAAGAGCCTTGATAGAAAGTTAGGGCATAACCTTTAGTGTCAATTTAAATATTTCAAATGTACCAACATTAAATAAAATTAGTCTTTACAAATGAAAATATGATTTATTTGTAGAAATATACTCAAGTTAGCTCTATAATATAAAAGATGATATTTTCATGAGTATTTAGAGCTAGTTCTTGCATTTGTCACTTGTGGCATTCCATAACCTTATAAGATGCATTATGTTCTGAGCAAAACATACGTAAGGAAATATAGTTATTTTTAATACCAGTCCATACACAGAGAAAGCGGAGTGATTCAATAGGTTCCACCTTTGTCACATCTATTATGTATCGCTACACTAATTGACGAATCAATAATCTTTCACTGTATCCTACTGTAGTCACTAAGAAAATCAAATATAGTTATCCTCTGAATTTTCCTTAAAATCTGTTCATCAGTGAAAATATACATCTTGTATTTAAAAGAAAACACCATTAAAGCCAAATTAGAAGATAAAATGTGCAATGAATGGAACCTCTTTTGCATGGGACGACAAAAGAACAGGTGCAATTTGGCCTGCTGCCGAAAGAGAACTTTTACTAGAAGTTAGTCATTGATTCAAATGCAACTCTTTCCACGAATGGAGCATAACTTATGCTGATATTTTATATTATGTGTCCAATGTAGTAACTAACATAGAAAAAATAGTACTGGTGTATTAACGTTATGAAACTAATAGATAATGCATTGGATTCCATGAACAGTGCATCGGATTACATGAACACTGCATTGGAATCCATGTACAATGCAGACAATTAAATTGAAATTAGTTAGTGTAGTGATGCTTTATGGTTAAATGTTGAATCTTACGAATCTTGGATTCATGACTTGCCAAAGAATTCCTAGACCTCTTTTCCTCTCTCTATCTCAGACAAGGGTCAGAAACAAGATATTAAATACTTTTAGAAACCATCACATGCCGCAAAATACAACTCACTTTTATGGCAATGAAATTGATATTTTAAATCAATAGATCAAGGCAAATAAACATGAGGATACATGACAATAATTTTTTTTTTCACATTTGAAGTGTGGCCTTCAATTTAGTTGGACAGACACGGGTAATTGTCATTTTAGTACTCTTCAAGAGTTACAATTAGATCTGATTCGCAAGACAGATAGCTATTTTAAACTTCTCTTTCACTTATCACTTCCTCAGCAACCAGCCACTTAATTAAAGATTCATGATTCATATATGGTACCTAATTACCACCTAGATATCGACCAGAAAAGTCTTTGAAGTGATTGCTCAACGTAATGAAGAAGTAATTTACGCCTATGAATATCTTATCTCGATGTCATTAATATTTTTAGTTCCATTTCATGTTCAAATGTTACGCGTCCTGTGCAAAACTCAAACGTTCAGCAATTTTATTTGAAAATGAAAAGGCAAGTGATGAGAGGTCTGCTGTCCCCATACTATCCGTCTCATTTACCTTTCAAGTGCATATTCATACTGCAACTCAAAAGTTCATAATTTAATTTTGTTACGACTCTGTCGTCTGAAACTAAGAGAAAGAATCAAACCCAGCAAGCTTAGTAAAAGCAACAAATAATTTAATTCTCTAAGTTCCAAAGTGTATATGTAAGAGGTACTTAGAGTATTATGAATTAAATCCTAAATGTTCTATCACAAGTCCAAAAGTCTTTGATTGCGCTGATGTACCACAATATTATAATCCATAATGTCTTTGAACCAGTACCCAATAATCACAAAGCAG